>JMQE01001762.1:0-12441 GCA_000731825.1 Hypocrella siamensis | reverse complement strand
GGGGGGGTTCAGCGCCCGCCGCACGCACGTAATCACTCGGAGTGACCAGACATTTGGAGGGGGGGGGGGGAGATCTGCATTTCCCAGCCAGCTTTGTCTTGCGCCTGCCCAGAAGCCACCCGAGGCCATTCAATTGTCTCCCCAGCTTGGGCCAACTACCGTGCTTACAGGCGGCAGGCACTTTCCCTTGCCTGCGGATACAGGCAGCCAACCGAGCGAGCCATGCATGTCTGGTTGGCTGGAGAGGCAGGCACCTACTAACTAGGTACCTACCTAGTAGTCTGCCGACGCCAGGCAGCTACTTTAGGTACCTAGTAGACAAACATGTCGTTCGATGCATCGCACACAGCAGCAGCAGCAAGCAGCAGCATCAAGCAGTAGCAGAAGCAGCAGCATGATGCAGCAGCATGATGCACAATAAAACACAGCAAGTAAACGGACAAGGTGTGGGGCTCCGTCAACAAACGCCCGCCTCAGCCTTGGATCTGGAAAGAGGACCGGCTTTTACGGATTGGCACACGGCAACCTGAGTCAAGCCCGACGATCGCCTTGAAGGCTTTCGCCGCCAAGATTGCCACGGAGACACGGAGACTACGTATGGGGTGCTCCGCAATTGATTCGACTAAGGACGGCATCGGCGGATTCGTATACGGACTGCACTGCTCTGCACACTGCTCTGCGCTGCGTTGCGCTGCGTTGCGCTGCGCTCTGCACGCTCACGCACGAACCGATCGATCTGCCGTTGATGATTTGGGCCCAATGCCAAAGCTGGGACATCCATCGTCTTGCCCTGTCCTGTCCTGTCTTGCCTTGTCTTGCAATGCTCATCCTCTACACCTGCTCGCTTTCTGACCTCCGTCCCAAAAACCTCCAAAGACCTCAAAAAACCTCCATCTACTACAAGTCTCCTCTCGTTCCTGTCCTGCAGACTGTGTCGGAGCTTCACCTCACGCGCAGCTCACAGCTCACACAGCTCACAAGTCACAAGTCACAAGTCACAAGTCACAAGTCACAACCGTTCATCGCTGTCGAGTACTTACATACATATATGCACGGTCCCATCCGCCGAAACCGAGGTCTGCATGCTTGACGCGCGTAACCGCCACTTGCGTCAACCAACCAGCCTGAATACTGCTCCATTGCCCAGGTGACCGTTGACGGTCGCATAACCGTTTTTTTTTTTTTTCCTTATTCTTCCCACAGGAACAGTAACCGCTGATTCAAACGGCGAGGATTGGCCTTGACTCAGAAGAGGGAAAGAACGGCAAAACGGAGGGAAAATAAAAGGCAGAGCAGCAGAGGAGGCGCTCACTCCTCTCTGGAGGCTGCTGGGACACAAAGGAACATGACATGAGCAGCCTTTCCGCTGTCGTCATCTTTGCGCACTGTTGTTCCCCTTGCGCTGCTCTCCGCCATGGAATCGTCAATGGCCCTCGATGATATTCCCAAGGACGGGTGGAAAGCCGCCAACGGCTTTCCCGTGCCCGATTTTGTCGAGCCAGTGGTACGTTTTGGCACGAGCTTCAATCATGCATGATTTTACCACTGACTTTGACCCAGCTCACCGTCACTGTACTTCTGCTGGCCATGTTTCTCACTCGCAGAAAAGACTACTCCATACTCAGATCGAGGAGTCGATACGAACCCCTGCCCGACGAGGAATTGCCGTCGCCCAGAAGCTCGGACGAGTACGGTGAGCTGTTGAGTCGACGACACGACGGTCAGCACCCTCCAAAGTACCGCTCTTTAGGCCCGTGTCTGCGCTTCACCACGCCAAACTCGAGCCGGTTCGCGCAAAACTTTCACTCGCGCATCCTTCAAAAGTTCCCCTTCCTGATCGAGATGTTCTACTGGGGCGTCAGCTTCGGCGCCTACCGATACACCAAGGTCTTGGCACAAGCCATCTATGGCGGCCAGAAGGGCATGTGGGATTCGGCTCAGGAGCACGGCTTGTCCATCCTCAACATGGAGGCTCTGCTTTGGGGAGGCCACCAGCCGGCGCCTCAGAGATGGCTCGAGTGGAGGATTCAGCGCTGGTTCCTGCACGGCAACGAGGCCGGGGATTGTCGGGCCTGGATCCTGTCGTTTCTCAATCGCGGCTATGCCCTCGTGCACTTGCCGGGAACCGTAGCCTTCCTCGCCTACCTCTACACCACGGCCTCGACTCACGCGCGATTCTGCACCGTCCGCCGCACCATGACGCTGACCAACTTCCTCGCCTTCATCATCTTCATCCTCATGCCCACGATGCCGCCGCGCCTGCTGCCCAAGGAGTATGGCTTCGTCGATTCCGTCAGTCTGGAAGATGCCGAGTCTGTCTGGATGGGCGGCGACTTTGTCAACCTGCTCGCCGCCATGCCGAGCATGCACTTTGGCTACGCGTTCTGCATTGGCTGCACTTTCGTTGCCGAGAGTGGCGTTGTCAGAGGCCTGTTTTCCTGGATTGAGACGCTGGCGATCCGACCTGCAAAGTGCGACGGCATCGATGACGACGACGACGATGACGATGATAGCGAGTACGGACAGCCGGCTGATCCGAGACGCAGCGCCTTGACGCGAGCCTGCATGTTCGTCTTTGGTATTTGGTACCCGACATGGATGCTCATCACCATCATCAGCACCGCCAACCATTACTTTCTCGACGCCTTTGCCGCCGTCTTTGTCGTCATGGCAGGCTACATGATGAACCGGGTGCTTTGCGTCTTTTTGCCGATTGAAGATTACCTCTTGTGGATATTGAGGCTCGAGAAGCCCGTGCCGACGACTGGATGGAAAAAGAATCTGACGGTTGATAAATGATGGAGACTGGTAATTGTAATACGGCGTCTAATGTTTTACGTCTATGAGTCGAGGGACCACTTTCCTCTCCTTTTTCTTTTGTTGGTTTTTTTTTTTTTTGCTTTTTCCAATGCGCCTGGTCAGACGGCGTGGCTGCGGCACTCGGCGTTGTTTGGGAGGGGGAGGGGTTGTTCATTTGCCAACCCAAGCATCATCCTGGGTTCTGATGATAACTGTAAGTGCAGCCAGTCGCCTTTTTCTTTTTCTTTCCTTTGTTTGTTTCTTTTCTTTTGTCATCGGGACAACATTTCGGACAGGTGCGCCTGATCCGAGTCATATCATATGGTCTGGTGCATCATACCCTAACGGTGAAGAGTTGGAAAAAAAAGATTTCGTCACATTCAAATCTTGGATTTGTGATGTAGGATAGCCTTAGACAAGCATTGACATTGGTTTTCATATTTTTAAACGGCTTATAGTGCGTGCGTGCTATGAGGACGGAAATCGACGTGGTGGCCGCTTGCTTGCACGTACGCACGCATGCTTGCATGTGTGAGACAGGAGACGGGCCGGTATGTGCATCAAGACACGTCTGATAGAGTTACAGGTGTGTCTTGGGCCCGGCGGCACGCTTGCCTTCCGGTTACCGGCGGATATACGTACGTACGTACTGTGATCACATATGTGGTGGCTCTGACCTTTATTTATCTAGGGAGAGTACGTACGTAGTGTACTCGCATGTTTATCCAAAGGCACATACATACATATTTATATAATATATACATACATATATACATATATATATACATACATATATACATATATATATACATACATATATACATACATACATATATACATACATATACACATACATATATAAATACATATATAAGTACATACATAAGTACATACATACATGTTCTCGAAAGGGAAACGGAGCTTTTCACATAAGAGGGCGAAAAGAGGTCAAGGCTAGAAGCTCTGCGACGACGCGGATTTCTTCGTGCCAACAGAAGACTTGTACGTATGTAGACGTACATGTGTACGCACGTACAGTGCCTTGGAGGTTATTTCCGAGTCTTCTGTATGTGCTGACCACGTAAACAGACTCGGAAGTATCTGGAACAAACACAGTATATGTGGGTGAGTGACGGTCGGGTTGGATGGAACTTGTTTGAGATATTGATGGTGCGAATGATTGATGCTAGATGTGGTGTTGATGCGGTACAAAACACAATATATTACATATGATACAATACAGGACACAGAACACAGAACACAGGATACATGCTTGCTGATGAAAGCAAAAGATAGTACTGGATTACATGATGAGCTTGTTGCCGTGGTACTTGAAGACGGGGCCAGCGCTGTCTTGGTCGACGCGGGAAGTACGCTCGGGAAAACCCTTGAAGGAGGCGGCAAAAGTCGCGACCGAGTGGGCAATGAGCTGTACAGCGTCAGCAATGTTGAAGGGGAAAAGATGGGGAGGAGGGTAAACGCAACGGACACATACCTTGGTGTTGACCTCCCAGGCCGTCATGTTGAGGTTGGTCAGGTCGTCGCCGAGCTGGTGGTAGTTGCTGTCGTACCAGTGGCCGGCGCGGCCGCCAAACATGGCCTGCTCGCGGGGTGTCTTGACGCCCTCGGCGCCGGTGGCGATGCCGCCAGCGGGGATGCCGCCCCTGATGAAGCCGTCGTAGTCGCTGCGGCCGTCAAAGGGGATGAGGGTGTAGTTGAGCCCCTGGGCACGGTACCAGTCGATGTAGAGGTCGCGCAGGGCGCGGGAGCCGGCTGGGCTGGAGGCGTCGGACGCGTTGTAGATCTGGTAGGCAAAGTTGGGGCTGGCCATCATGTCGTAGTCCATGAACAGGCGAATCTGCAGGTTCTGCCTGTCCGAGAGGGAGGCCACGTAGTGGTCGGAGCCGAGGAGGCCCTCCTCCTCGGCGCTCCACCAGGCGAAGCGGACGCAGTTGCGGACGCGGTACCGCGACAGCTGCGTCGCCACCTCGAGAACCGACAGCGAGCCCGAGCCGTCGTCGTTGATGCCCGGGCCTTCGGGCACCGAGTCGCTGTGTCCGCCGAGCATGACGCAGTTGTCCGCGTCGCCCTGCCGGCTCTGCGCCACCACGTTGCGCGTCGTCATGGTGTCGACGTCGGCGTCGATGTAGGCCGACGACGCCAGCTCCTTGCCGCGCGACAGGAGCTCGGCGTACGCGGAGCCCTCGCGGCCTCCCAGCCCAAACGTCGCCACCTGCTGCGCCGACGGCGTCCCCAGCGTGCCGTGTATCTCCTCCGCCTCGGTGTTGTACACGACGGCCGCCACCGCCCCCGCCTCCCCGGCCAGCCCGGACTTGGTCCCAAACGAGCACTGCCCGCGCCGCACCAGGGCAATGTTGCCCTCCACCTCGGCCGGGTAATCGGAGCGCTGGCATCCGTCGCCCCGGACGAGAACCAGGTCCCCAAAGACGGGCTCCTTGTTCCTCGTCGCCGGCGTCAGGCTCATGGTCGTCGTCGTCTCGGGGACCGAGTCGCCAATCACCAGCCGGAACTCGTACACGTTGCCCGTCACGGCGCCAAACGACTGCTCCGACACGTTGTAGTAGTCGCCCAGGGCCGCGAGCTCCGACTTGATGTACTCGATTGTGGCGAGATGGCCTGTCGACAACCCGGTGTCAGCACCATCAGTCAAACATCAGAAACAAGGAAGAAAATCGGCATAGTACAGAGATTCCTGTTGTACCTTGACTCCCAATCACCCTCGTCGGATGCCCATACTGCTCCTCGCTCTTCTCCGCAATCTTGTACAGCTGCTGCGCGCGCCTCCACAGGTTCTCAACCCTGATGCTCTCCTGCAAAGAGACCGTGTCGACCAGCGGCCGCGGGTTCTCTTCTCCGGCAAGAAGCGGTGTTTGGTCATGATCGTGACGGAGGAGGGGCTGCTGCTGCTGCTGCGCGGGGAGGAGCAGCGCAGCGACGCGCGCGCCGAGCGCCAATGTCCACGATGCTCTCATTGACGCTGTGATGCCAATTGTTCAAGAGCTGCAAAGACGGACAGGTCTAGAGGAATGAAGTCTGAAATTTGGCTCGGCAAAGAGGGTTGTCGCCAGAGCGAGCATCCATTGCCGAAAGCATGGGCCTCGTCCTGGCGTAACTTCCGAGGGCTCCACTTGAATCACAACCACATGAATTGTAGTATGGAGTACACCCACATACAACTGTATTTATGCCCAGGTGTATATGTACTTATGTACATGTACGTACTGTACTGTATCATTTTCCCACGACAAGCCAACACCCTGGATTGCCCAGGACGCATCTTTCTTGCGCGCTCTATTCGTAAGAACAGTGTCAAACACCAACTCCACTCGGGCCCTACCATGTTTCCTCGAAACCTCGAGTCATTGTCGGATCTACGGACGGTACGGTAGTTGCCGTCGGTGGCGTTATTGTGCTTTTTAGCCTCTCCGCCGCACGTCGACAATCTGCAGCATCCCTCGGTCCATTTTCCAGCCGGAAAGATACAAGATACGTACAAATGTACACGTAGGCAGGCAGGCACATTGGTATGAATGCATTGCAAGGCACTATACGAGGGTTGCTGTCGCCTCGAGGACTACAATGACAGGTAGTAAGTAGTATAGGAGCTCTCGGCAAAGACATCCCGTCTACGTCGCAGGCTACCAAGACAAGGTGTCATCCGCTTGCTGGTGCTCTGACCCCGACTGACTGGCTTGGACAGACGCGGCCGGTTGTCGGGTATGACGGCTCCTCCTTTTCCCAGTTTGGAGGGTTTGGAGGGGAACATGGGCTCGGGAAGGGAAGTACGTGGCGGTGTGTTGGTGGGACGTCGTCAGCTTCCCGAGCCAAAAGTCGGTGCAAAGATGAGGCGTCAAGGGCCACGTTTTCAAAAATCAATGATCAAGTGGGCGACACACGTCGCCTCTCGTCCCCTATCTTCGTCATGGCGACATGTCTCTCCGCCTCCCTTCCGTGTCCGTGGGTGGCTTCGCCGACATTGTCGCCCGCTGTCGGGCTGTCGATCACACGCAAGCTTGCATCAGAGGCTTGAATGTGACTAAAGTGCACCATCGGACAGCCCGCTCTGCGTCTCCGACAGCGTCATCTTGGGCTTTTGCCGCCAGACACGTATGTAGTATGTACTTATCATCAAACGGCTGCCGGCCCCATCATGAGCCGCATGTGCGACCTCGGCGCAAGGGCTGCACGCCTTGAGAGTTGGCGGCTGAAAGCAAGCCTCTCTCTCTTGCCATTGGTCGTCGATACAGAAGACACTAATGCAGATGGAGATGAACCACGGCATCATCCTCTCATTATTGAGACGAAGATGGGGAATGGTAGAGTTGCGGCCCAATCATTCTTATTACATACCTCTGCATATATAGAGTATGTCTGTGGTAGGGCTCAGTTGTTCCGAGTCGAAGCGAACGAAATCGAAGCGAGACAGGCGCTTCAACAAAACTCAACTACCAGATACATCGGGCCAGAGTCACAGTGCCTCGTCTTTTGGGGGGGCCTCTGTGAGTACATGCTGCCTCCGCTGTCGTTTCTTCTCCTTTGGGGACAAACCTCTGGCATGTCTCCACGTCCGTTTCCTCACCTGTCTCTTGTCCATGGCCACACTTTCTCGTGCGTTGGCAGTCTTGTCAGCGCTATCGATGAAGCCCGCAAGATAAGTGACAAAAAAAAGTAAAAGAGAGAGAGAGAAAGACAGAGAGAAAAGAAGAAAAACACCTCTTCCTCGACTCAAGCGTACACAAACGATTGATCGTCGCAGGCAACTGAATGCTTTTTCCCAAGATTGGTTTTCAGCATCCTAGATAGAAGGTAATCTTAACAAGGCTCGCTCAGATCGCGATGAAATTTCCGTGGGAAGAAATTAAAAAAAAAAAACAAGAAAGAAAGAAAATGGAAAGCAAGAAGAACACGAGGTGGAAAACGACCCTTCCATCACATCAAACCGGCAAGACGTCGCTGCTAGGCTCGCCATCTCCGCCTGACTTTGAAGCTGCGCACTCGCCATTTTTTCGTCTTAATCCGGGTGTCTGGCTCTGGCTCGACTACGACGGGGCTGCTGTCATTGCTGCTGCCTGTGCTACTTGCACTGCCTCCGTTAACAACACCGGTGTTGCTCCAGCCCAGGATCACTCCCAGACTTCGACTGGTTCCCTGGCCGGACTGATTCCGCATCAGCTCGCTCAAGTCCCGGCTCACGCGTTGAGCGTATGCAAACGTGTAAAACTCACTCCCATCGACCAGCTCGTCGGTGGTGACGGGAAGAGCAATGACGGACAGGACCGGAACGTCGGACAGATTGCATCGGGAGAATGGCGACAGCGCTCTGTTGTCGGGGCTGCCAGGATCATTCCCGCCGTAATGCGGCAGGGATCCTGATTCTGGGCGGCCACAGAAGCCGTCGAGTCGTCGCATTCGGTCGGCAAGCTGAGTGTTGGCCGAAAGGAGCCTCGTCATTCGCCGTTCGAGCCCCACTTTGCTGTTTTGCGCATCGGACTCCCCTGGGCTAAAAATATGAAAAGAAACGATGAGCTAAAGGGCACTTGAGCATCTCCAGTTTTTTTTTTCTCCCCTTTCCTTCCCCGGAGATCTCCAGCGAACGACCGACCCATCGATGTGGTTTCCTTGGCATCTGCAGGGTCGGGTCGCCAAGAAAAAAAGAAACGGATCGAGGGGTCGGCCAGATGGTAGACGGGAATTTAAAAAAATTGCATAGTCGTCAAAAATAGAGAGCGGAAGCGACGTACCATTTCAAAATCGTCATCATCATGGTCATGGACAGATTGTGCCATCGGATGCGCGAGCAGAGCCCACTCACAGTCTTGTCCGAGGGCAGCAAATCATCGCCCACGCCTGTATCTTCCGGCGGCGGAGTTGCCGGTCCCCTCTGATCCGAGTTCAACAAGGCGCAGATGCGTTGCAGATCAGAGACGGCAAGCACTGTGTCGGTGAGAGTGGCGATGAGGTAATCGGCTTTGATCCATGTTCCACGTTCGGGGAATGGCAGCTGTGCCAATTCCACCAATGCGAACGTCTTGTACAGGATGTGTACTGTCGATCGGCATTGCTTGATCTCTTGCAGAGCTTGTGCGAAGACGGCCTTTGCGTGGCGCGGCGGTGGATTGACGTCCCAGAGCGCGTCAATAATCTTGCCCCCAACCGCCAGTAAACCGATGATGGCGGTCGTGACGGAAAGCCTCTCCTGAGCAGACTGGACGGAGGAGGCCATGCTCGATGCGCGAATAGATTGATTGACAACGGCAGCTTCACTGTGTCGGGAGCCCGTTTTTCTTTTTTTTTTTTTTTTCCTTCTTTTGCTGAATCGAGCTTGCTGGCCACCACCACCACTCTCCAAGTAATCTGCGTCTGCACGGAGCGGATCTGGAGCTTCTTCGTAGTCTCGACTCTTCAATGCGCGCAGAGATGGTCCTCCTTGCTGGCGCAAAATCGCAATGAAGTGATGGCCTGCGGGTGTCTGCGTGGTAAAAAGGAGCGTGAATCTAGACTGCGTCGCGAGCTTTGTAGCCAAGATACTCTGGCAGTTCCTAGGCCTCGAGCGCTGCTTTCTTTTCTCTTTTTTCTTTTCCTTTGATTCTCCTCCAAATAAAAAATTAATTGGCCAGGGCCAAGTCGTTGTTATGAGGTACCCCTTGTCTCATCTAATAGGTCATGTTGCGATTTTGAGGGGTCTGAGGGGCCCCTCTCTGGTTCAGGATGACAGGCTTGGCGCCAAGAGTCAGCAAAACTGCCAAGGTCGGGGAGCTGAGGCAAGTGAACAAAGGCACAGGAGCTATCCTGACAAAAATATGGGAAAGAGATGGTAGAGGCGCAGAAGGGCATACTTTTGAAAGATATGGGCACATTTCAATGAAACGAGCGTCTGCTTCGGGTAACCGGCACACGAGGGAACTGCCAGGCGGATAGTCGGCAGCGGACCCACCCTGAACAGGCTCGTCGAACGCTCGGGTGTTCGCTCGAGTGGCTGAGTGTGTGGGTGTGCTTGGTGTGTGTGCTTTGGTGTGTGCTTGGTGTGCTTGGTGTGCTTGGTGTGCTTGGAGAAGCAAGGATGCTTTTGGGCGGGCAGCAGCTGGCGGGGCAAAACTCGACTGCAAGGCAGGGCGGCGGAAATAAGGGCGGAAAGGAAAAAGGCGGAATCGGGAGGGCCAGCTAGTCAACCCTGGAACGCGTCGTCTTACCCCTGCTTTCTTCTCTTCAAATCGGTCAAGCGTGCCGATGACACGGCCACGACGTCAGCAGCATCATCCTGGTGATGCCTAGGAAGTCGTTGATGGCTTAGGTCGTCTTCGTGGCCTCGCATCACCTCGCATCACCTCGCATCACCTCGCACCAACCTCGCACCAACCTCGCACCAACCTCGCACCAACCTCGCAACCACTTCACTCACATCTACAATCCAGATGGTGACCGGCTGGCCCCAAGACCCTATTTCATCCCTGTGCCGCCACCCGGGTGGCGTTCATTCCTTGTCCCCCACCTCGCTCCATCTGCGACGATCTTCCCGCGCCCCCGGCACATCGATTACCTAGGCTCGGCATTTGTTTCGTTCGGTGTACGAACATGACGATAAATTGCAACCTCAAATGCGCTTGTCGACAAGTGTTGAGAGGAAATTGGCTCACCATCCTCGGATCCGGCGTGCCATCGCGAAGAAGCAACCTATTCCCAATCACTGATTGACCACGATGTATCTCCGAAACAGATATCCTCAAGTCAGATGCCGGCTTTGAGCTCGGGTATCAGCTCGGCACGCTCGAATATTCAATCAACAGCCCGCCACGCTCGTCTCAATATGCGACGTTAGCATGCGTATGATTCGAGTTCCATTTTCCATGTATTGGCTTCTTCGATTCCATGTAAGCTTTGACGCTGGCCTGCCTAGCCATTGCTAGCTTCTGGAGGCACTCGGTGAGAACGTACTTCAGGTAATCGGAAATGGGATCAGTTGACGGCCCGTGCTTGCAGGTCTTGTTCAGATTCGACGACAGATAACTCTGGAATTCTCGTTGGACCTCTGCTCCGAGGCCAGGTGGCTCCTGAGGATTCAACAGCCATCCGTCCTCTGCATTTTTCTTTTGCCAATTTTGCAACCGAGCAACCGAAGTTGACCGAATCTGCTCCTTGGCCTGTTTCAAGTCTTCAAACTCTCGCGGCCGTGTCTCGTTCATCAGCGCGCCAACGAAGTACACTGAAGCCTTGCCCAGCTTTTCATCGAGCCGACAGTCTTTCATATGATCGAAACCACGTCCGCAGCCGAGATCAGTGAGCCAAAGCATGGCGCCATCACAGTTGGAACAGCTCATATAGTAATTCTCTGCAGGAGAAGGCACGACTGGAGGAATCTTTTCCCACCACAAGCCGTTTGCAGGTGTTGTGCTGCCGGATGAGAGCATCCTCCTCTGGTGGTCGTCATCGTCATCGTCATCGTCCGAGGTCGGAAGCTTGAAGATTTTGGCAATTCGGACGTTGCATATGTAGCAGGTTAGTGGCAACCCACAGGCGTGGCATTGTGTTGGTGGCGACTTCCAGCAGCCCACGCAGCAAATATCACCACAAGGCAGCACGACACCCTGCCTCCCCTCAGCAGAGCGCTCCCGGTTGGAGAAACCATCGTGGACCTGAATGGTATCTTTGCATTTGCAACAAATGACCGAGGGTAGCATGGCGAACGGGACATCAAAGGGCAGTTCATCAAATTGATGGCTGTGTGCGTCAATACCAGACCGACGCTGAGAATATGCAGAGTGAGAGCTGGAGAGATGTTCAAGAAGCCATGGCCACCACCACCTGCAGTCCACGACGGGTTCGTTGCCAAAGAAGGCGGGCACAATGTCCAAGGTTGCCTTGAGCACCTCCTTGTCGATGAATCCTTCTAGATCTGTGTCCCAGGCCATGATGTCGTCGATTCGTGTTGGCTCTACTGTTCTGGGAGTCTGCGTAAAGCTTTGTAATTGCTGCATAGTCAAGAGCCTTGTCGTGCAAAATCATACTGGATTCGCGGCATGGGAGGGTTTTTGTATCCCGAGCGATCCTGATATGTGGCAAGTAAGAGTACTGGTGAGTGGTTGAGGTGACGAAGATGACGGCGTAAGTGACGCCTTCAGGTCATTCAACATGAGTTCGGTGAGAACACAGCATGGCCGGCGTGGGCCAACAAACACCAGGCCAGTGACTGTCTCGAGCATGCTGTGTAACAAAGTCAGGGGGCCCCGCGATTATTGCCAAAAAATGAACAGACGGGCCGAACACGACTGCAAATCGACCATGCGTTTGCATCTGCTCCATCAAACGAGAAGAAGCCTGTTTACGACAAACGGCACATGGGCGGCTCTGAAACGGGCACACATCGCTTCTGAGATGACCATGTTTTAATTTTTTTTTCGTCATAGACGCCATGGCTCGAAGAAGTTGAGAGGTAGTATACATTTATTAAGCATGAATTGTGTGCACCGAGCTTGGAGCAAGTCGCTTTATCTTCGCTTGGATCCCTGTAGAAAACCAATGAATCAAAGTCCCCAAGGAGTAATCCACCTGGATGATTTTCATTATGAAGCCGAAATCATGATCTTTTTTTTTTTCCAAGATACCGATGCCATGTCCCCCCCCCCC
>JMQE01001761.1:0-12488 GCA_000731825.1 Hypocrella siamensis | reverse complement strand
GGGCTAGAAATGTGCGCCGAGTGCAGACGAGAATGTGGCACATTTCAACCCGCATAGTCAATGAGCAAGCAATCTCTGTCCGGATGTCCAGATGCTCACGAAACCAGAAGATAACTCCCTCAATAAGCAAATATCTTGGCCCTTATTTGGTCCCAATCCGAGCGGCAAGCCAGGGCGGAGAAAAGAGGGGAAAGCGTCGGGGAATTAAACAAAGTCACAATCCTGGTCACGTATCTCCTTAAGCATGCTAAGGTCAGTGGGAGCGCGGGGGCAGGGGTCTGTAGCCAATCATACAAGGCCACGAAAAAAATACCAAATCTCTCTCAGAAATTACCCGGTTATAGAAGTATAGAGACTTTTTCTCAGTATGTCTATGGGGCAGTGGGGCGCCCACTGACCTTAGCATGCTTAAGGAGATACTCGGAGAAAGTCTAAGTACCTATGTACAGTATGTACATACTAGCTATCTATATTTCAAAGTACGTAATTTATTGGGGAGTTCAAGGACTTATCTTTTGGTTTTCTCCAACTGGCTATAGACCCCTACTCCCGCGTCGCATGACTGTAGCGGGCTCAAGGAGATAAATAACTTGTTGGATTAAAGTAATCTATCCAGCACCTCCCTTTTCGACTTCACCTCCACATAGCTTCATGAGTCCTAACAAGTTTCGTAACTTGACGACCTCTTTCTCCTCCCCTCTCCGCAAAAGAATAGAAAAGGAAAAAAAAAAAAAGATACAAAATGAGTACAGTTGTTCTGGTCACGGGAGCCTCAAGAGGTCAGTTGCACTGCTGGACAGTCCCAGCCAGTCCATGAAGCTCCCAAATCCGCATCACGCATCTGAACAGTGTATTCTCACTTTTGTTTGTTTTTTCCCTTTTTTTTTCCGCGTCGAAAGGCATCGGAAAAGGTTTCGTGCAGCATTACTTGCAGCGGCCGAGCACCACCGTCATCGCGGCAGTCAGATGGCCATCTTCCGTCGAAGCAGCGAGCTTGTTAGAGTTTGAATGCGCACCGGGCAGCAGCGTCATCCTGGTCAAGATTGAGGCCAAGTCGGCGACCGACGCGACCGAGGCGGCGCGGGAGCTGCGGGAGCATCACGGCATCGACGGCATCGACATCGTCATTGCCAACGCTGGCATCTTCTCCCCGAGCGCGACCCAGCGGATCGCCGACATGGACCTGGCTGATCTCCAGGAACATATCGAGGTCAATGCCTATGGTGTCATTCGTTTGTTCCAGGCTACTTGGCCGCTGCTCGAAAAGTCGGAAAAGCCCATGTTCGTCTTCAACTCGGCTGCCGCGGCGACCCTGGGCAGTGTCAAGACGTATGCCCACGTGCCGCTTCATTCTTACCTGGCTTCCAAGGCGCTGGCCAACTTCTTCATCCTCAGGCTTCAGTACGAGCACCCCAAGTTGATTGTCTTTGCCGTGCATCCGGGGGCGGTGGCCACCGAGAGGCGCACCGTCACGGCAGAGAAGGTGGGAGTGCCTGTCGAGGGCTTGACGGTCGACCAGAGCGTGTCCAGCATGCTGTCTGTGGTACGTGCAAAGGCCCCCGTCGCGGGGAAATCGTCAGCTTGAGAGGGTAAGAGCTGACCGCTGGCAAGTTTGACAATGCCACACTGACCGTCACCTCTGGCACATTTGTGAATCTGGACGGAGTGCCCATTCCCTGGTGAGGAACTGCCGAGATGGGGGCAGGCACCGAATCAGACTGCGACGAGAGCCATTCAAGGGCATCGCTGGGCCTGGATCGCCCGTGTCTAGCACTGTTGGCTGATGATCGGAGGGAGGCATTGGCGGCTGATCGGGGTTTGCGACAAGGCTCAGAGGCCTTTGGGAACATCTTGTCAGCAGCCCGGCAGCCATTTCGGGACTCTTTCGTGCAGCATGATTCAACACAAGCTCATTTTGACTGTTGGCGTGTTTCTTTGTGCCTTTTACCTAGCCCCGGAACATGTTGCAGAAGTTTCCGAGATACTCAAGAGGCTCTCACAAGGCTACTACTGGCCCTGGGCATATGTTTCTTTGCCACCTCGTTCTCGTTCCCCCATGCGTAGTTTTCATCTGCTCCTTGCGGGCTCGACATTCCTAAATCGACAAGAGAGAGTGCCTGGAAGACTCAATCAGCAATTTGGAAAACGTGCTACAGCCGTGCGGCCAGCACTACAGAATCCACATCATTCTGGCGCCAGCTCTCCAAAACTGGGCATCAAGACTCGAGTCTCCAGCTACATACACTGCCCTGCCTCTTACCCCACGGCACAAGTCCACGGCACAAAACCTGAGCATACCAACGACGACCAATTCTCCTTCAAACACACACATCGGTCGGTGGAGACTCCTGCCACAAACTGCTTCTGCCAAGCACGAGAAATAAAAGTCCCGAAAAGTGTTGACAAATCAAGATGCGACTTGGCGCATCGGATTTTGACTCGCTATGTTGACCAGACTTGTTGTCTCCGTGCAACTCCAGCTTCATCCCGTGCTACGCGGCTCAACAAGGTTCCGCACAAAGTCGCCGTTGTCAACGAAGAGACCCGGGTGTCGGAGTATAATGGCTTTCATATTTCAGGGTTCCCCCCTCCGTCATGCAATGCAGGTTTTGTCGCCGGCTTACTCTTCACATCTCACCTCAGCGGACGGATCGCGAGAGAAGGATTGCGGAGATAGCGCTGCCAATGTACCGATTCGGGAAGACCTTGGACGGGGAGAACGGGGAGCGTCGGTGCATGTCTTGACGGCCAAACTTGAATCCATTGTCATTCTTCCAACGCGATGAGGATTCGCATCAGGCAAGGCAAGGCATGGCATGTTAAAGAAATAGGGCTGATTTTTATCCGGTCCCGTGTTTGCACTATTTTCCAGACTCGACTCGCTCGGTTTCACGGTCCAGTGGCCGACCAAGTGTACGCGTTCGAGACTGCAAACCTGTATTGCTTCAGCGATTGACAATGTCTTCCTTCAAAGAACTTGCCGCAGAGGTGCAGGCCCACGTAGATTTCATCGATGACTATCTGACCAAGCACAATGTCGCGCAACCATCGTTTGCACCAGACAGCCCGACGGGCCTGCCGCTCGACATCAACGTGCAGAAAGCTCGTCTCCTCTTGATCGAAAAGGCCCAGGCCCTGGCTAATCTGGCCATTGGCTCCGCCGACCATCTCAGATGGCACATGATGAATGTACGTTGGGTTGGGCATGGAGTTGGAGCCGCCCGAAGTTTGCCCAGAGAGCTAATGTGCAAACTTTGTCAACGCCGCAGGACAAGTTTGACGACACAGCGCTTCATTTCCTGGCCGACTTCAACATCTTTGATGCCGTCCCACGCAATGGCAAGATATCCTATGCCGACCTGTCCAAGAAGGTCGGCCTGGGCGAGCACCGTCTGCGACGCGTCATGGCCATGGCCTTCACGAATCACTTCTTCTGTGAGCCCGAGCCCGGCTACGTGGCACACACGAGCAACTCGGCTATTGCCTTTAACGAGCCTCCTGCTCGAGCCTGGATCCTGCACAACACAGACGAGGTGCAGCCCTGGTACGCTTCCAAGCTAACCGCGGCGACTCGAAGATGGGGCGACACTACCGATCCCTACCATGTCGGGCCAAACCTCAACGCCAAACCGGGCGAGGAGAAGACCTTTTACCAGCTCTTTGAAGAAGACGACCAGGGCGAGTGGAACGGGGTCAAGGGCAGAGGATTTCGTCTCTGGCGCCTCTGGGACACGGACAACTTTTTCCAGACTGGCGGCGCTGTAAAAGGGACCAACCTCTTGCGCGCATATGATTGGAAGAAGCTCGGCAAGGCTACCGTTGTTGACGTGAGTTTCTTTCCGTCCCTTTCCCATTGCCGTCCTCTTCGTGATGGAAAAAGAAGAACAAATCGTGAAAAAGCCGCCATGTTTGAGACGAGACTTGAAGCTGACACGGAAGCCAGGTTGCCGGCATCACCGGCTTTCTCGCCTCACGGATCGCCCTGGCCAATCCGGATCTCTCCTTCATCGTACAGATGAAGAACCAGCCATGGTACGAAGAAAAGTTCAACGAGCAGCTTCCGCCCGAGCTCCGCGGCCGTTTCAAGTACATGCCGCACGACAACTACTCCGAACAGCCGATCAAGGGTGCTGAGGTGTACTTCCTCGCCACCGTCTTCCACAAGGAACCGGACGACAAGGCAATCGCCATCATCCGGCGCACCGTCGAGGCCATGGACCCGAAAAAGAGCCGCATCATCACCAGAGACATTGTCATGGACGGCGGTGATCCGCCAGCGGCCGAAGCTGGTGCTCTCAACGGCAAATTGATTGACAACAGGAGCGTCTATCAAGCCGGTCTCGGCCCCACTGGCGCCATCACCAGACTGAATCTCGGAATTGATTTCCAGATTCTCTCCGTCATGAACATGTATGAGCGGAATAGACAGGAATGGATCGACCTGTTCGCAAGAGCGGATCCGAGGCTGAAGCTGCGGCAGTGTGTCCAGACTGTCGGCGACTGCGCGTCCGTTATGGAATGGACTCTGGAATAAGAGAAAAGACATGGGGCAGCCCAGCTGGCCAGTGACTCAATCAAGCCGACATCAAGTAGTTGGCAACATCGCGAAAGCCATTCCCAGATAGTGCAGATCGAGACAGTCATTTAGATTGAGAATCGGTCCAATCTCAGAGGAAATCAAGTCAGCCTTCAGCCCATCGTATGCTTACTTTGCACCACCTTGGTCTCCATAGTCTTTGCCTCGTCCTCGTCCAATTATCTGTGGATCGTCTTGAAGTGTCTTCTAGAAACCATTATGTCTTACGCGCCACTCGATATCCAATTCAGCGCGTCCTTGTTCGGTGGCTCCATGCCACCAGATTCCTCTGTATCATTCGCAAATGCAGCCTGTTTCGTCTACCCACGGTCAGCATGTTCGCGCACCGACTCGTTGAGCACGTAGTCACAGGACGGCAGCCTTCAAGATGATGACAAGTTCGCTCGTACAACGCCGATGAGGTTCGTCAGGAGGGCACGCAAGATTGGATGGCCATTTGTGATCTGCCGCATGCCCCAAAGCAAGTGCACAAATGCCCGAGTCGCATCTGGAAGCAAACAAAGGATTAAGAATAAACGGTATTGCCATTGCCCATGAGCACATCAGATCTAGTAACCAGGGGCCGTATGTCTCTAAAGAATAAATGTTATCAAACACGGGCAATCAACGCAGAGTGTGCTCGTGATGGAGTCGATCTCTTTCGCTGGCTTGCTAAAAAGAAAAAAAAAGAAAAAAAAAGAAAAAAAAACATACGGACGAGAAAGCTCACCATGGGAGTCCTGGATCTATCTCGTTCAAGAACGAATCAAATACCAAGCCTCTACTCCGGAGCTTCGATGATAAAGTCGCTCGGCCGCATCAAAGTTTCCTACGCTCGCATTTGAGGGTCATGCCCTTATCTGAATACACATCTTTGATCCCGATTGACCATGGTCGTCCCATGTATGATTGCAATCCTGTGCCTCATCTTGATGGTCTTGCGCACGCGCTGCAGCTCATTACGAGCCTAGCGACGCTCGTTGCTGTAGCTTGTATCGGACGACGCTGGCTGAATGATTGACAAGACGCAGTCAAGTCGCCAAATGGCTTGAATCTGCCAGAGGTATAGCCAACTCGTACAAGCGTACATTAAAGCAAAGTTCAAAGGCACCATATCAGTGCTTGTTTGAATGGCGCCTTTTAAACTTTGGCTTGTGGAAGCCCGTCGCCTATATTATGGGTCCGGTATCCTAGGCACGTAGGACCGTTGTTATGGAAACAGTAAACCGCCTTAAAAATAAAAAAAACGCCCTAGAATAACAACAAACCTCCATGATCAACTATGCCTAACATGGACGACCTAGGACCATTTGCTAAACTAGCGCACTATCCATTTATTGTCTGTACGCATTGTCAGTATGCGTGCGTTACCAATGAGATCCCAACGCATCTACGCAAGCACCACGCTACCTTGGATAAGAAAACAAGGAGGGCTATTATTCGCACTCTGCAGGCTGACGCGACCATTCTGAAGAGTCAGGAACAGCTCCGTCAATAACCAATGCCAAAGTGTGTTGATGAGCCCATTCCCATTATCCAACCACCTCAGGTCAATGGGAACCGATGCAATGAATGCGGCTACATCACCCGCCAGGTCCAAGGCATCCGGGACCACTACCGGCACACACACGGGTGGAAGAATGACTGGAAGCAGATTAACAACCTGAGAGGGATATCTTCGAAGGACCGAGTTGTCCCATGGACCACGGATATCCATTGCCAGCGATTTTTCCCAAAGCGAGCGGGCAGCGCCTGGTTTGAGGTGCCGTCTACGCAGAACACATGTGATCCCCCACAGGACCCAGCACAGGCAGAGGCTCTACATTGGGTCAAGCAATGCCACCAAGCGCAAAAGGAGCGCTTCCAGGAGCGCTTCCAGCATGATACGACGATAGAGGAAGTCAACCAGAAATCCGAGCCAAATGCATGGCTTGGGCGCGTTGGCTGGTCAGTCCACCTGAGCGGGCTAGAGACGGTTGGCCTGTATGCGTTGACAGAGCCGCCCCGCGAGGACGAGGATGTCTTGCAACAGGTATGCCAAAGCCTAGATCGCACCCTAGATAATGCGCGGGCAGTCAGTGTTCCCTCCAAGGTAGGGCTGTCTACGCTTTTCGAGATCAACCGACGCGAAGTGACAGTCAAGGCCATCCGGCCCTTTGATGCGTGTGTTGAAGAGGATACGTGGGAGCGATACAAGGAGATATGGCGCAAGATGATGTGCGTAATCTACCGGACGCAGCAGCTGCCCGAGGAGGAGCGACCGCCCTACCTATTCACGATCAGTCAGAAGAGCAGGTGGCGTGAATGGGTGGAACAGGCCAAGGCTAAGGACACACGAACAGATCGAACATGTCTATGGCTATTGCTTGCCTTCTTGAACCACCCGCTCGGTGCTGGCGAATACGAGAGCGCCATCATCAGCGCCCTCGCGGTATTGGGTATCCGAGCTGATGGTGGCTGGCACATTCCCTGCGAATTCACGTCTATTCTGTCGGCCGTGGTCAAGGTTGGTCGCATAATTGCCCTTGGCGTGGCTTACCAGCAGTGGAAGGACGAGGTGGCGTTAACAATGGAGACGTACGGCACCACGGAGCAGGAGGCCCGCGAGACCGTGCCCACGATGTTCACGCGCGTTCGGAAAATGGTGCAGTCGTTCATGACCCGGGTCGGCACCGGCGCGAAGGCGAGGCCCGGGCCGATGGATTGGGTGCTGGAGACGCGCTCGTACGGAATGCGCATACAGTTCCAGACGACGGCGAGCGGCAGCATTGAATAGCAGCGGGATACCGTGCAGTACAAGACCATGAGGGTTGAGATGAGGGTCGGATCGGCTACGACGGGTCCTGCAGCAGCACAGCCAGCGACTCATGGGCTGCCGTCTCAACATTAGTGCATGGCGTCACATTGCGATTGCCATCAGCAACCGTGGCACCGGTTCTTCGGGTTTGACCTGGGGCAGCGGGAGCTCATGCTGCGGAAGCGGAAGCGGCACGCCTTTGAGGAGACGCGCGAGGAGGTGCGGTTCCAGCGGTTCCAGCGACTGCAGCAGGTGGACGTCAGCGGGCAGCTGCAGCAGATGATAGGGCCGGGCACGCGCTTCACATGACGCCATCGCTGGTGAAAAAAGACCTTGGGCTTGTGACCTGCCATGATAGAAGACGGAGATTTTTTTTTTGAGAAATAATTTGTCGATGAGTGCTTCCCCAGCCACAGGTTGCTCTTTCCCACCTTCGACAAAGAGTCGTCAGTGAGTTGGCTCAAAGACGCATGTGGGTCTGCGAAGACTCCAAGGGGTGCATGCGTCGCTTCAAACCGAGCTCATGCACCTCCATATCGACCTCCGCAAACGAAGGCAGCATCACCATCGATCGGTTCATCTGATAAGATGCATCAGGGGGGAATCAGACAAAGATGGATCATGCGCCACTTGCTGAAGCCGGCGTCAGGTGGGGCCGCGGGATACCCGGTCCTTGCCATTCGGGCAGAGGTGAGGGAGGGGTTTTGGACCAGTTGCTCCCACTCATTTAGGTGCTCATTTCCAAGAGACTTGCACGACAAATACTAACCTGAACACTCACTCTTCTGCCTATTCATCCAAGCAAAGTGCCACTCGAGTAATCAAAGCATGGAAAACAATGACACTCGTTTAAGGATTTTAAGCTTGGTTTGTTTTCAGGGACCCGTTGACTCCCATGCATTCAATGACGTCTTCCAAGGTGGTGGGTAGATGCGCTCGGCTCTTGGCGTAAGCACTGTTAAGAACACGTGACTCTAGCGATTTCTCGTCTAGATCCCCTTCTGACAGCAAATTGAGCTCTTCACCTTTCGTGCAGCTCGCCCCATCATTTCTCTTGCTCACCAGCCCGAACGAGCATGGTGACATGGTTGTAACGAAGTGATGAAGAGGTATAATGCAATCTAGAAAACTCAATCGATCCATCCGTCACCAACATTAGCCAGCTGATCTGACCAAGACTCGGAAACAGGGCCCAAGGGCGAGCCGATCTCAGCGGCTCGGTCAACCAGTTGCCCGAGCTCATCATCTTTATCGTCTTCGGCAAGATGCCTATCGAGGAAGTTGATGTGTCTTGACGAATCGGTCATGTCGAGACCATCCTTCACCTGCGCCGAGATGCGACCCAGTCTCTTCTCCAATATCCCACGGCAAGTCTGGAGAGAACGTCTTGCCGCGTTGACTAGAGCCTGATCTGGCTGAGTTTTGGCCGTCTCTTTGAGCTGGCTGCGGCGCCTGGAGACTCCCGTCTTGGCGAGCACGCAGGCAAGAAAAACGTGGGCCTTGACGTTGGTCTCGCCTAGGACGATGCGGCGCCGGGTAAGTGAAGTAGCCTCGCCAATCACCTGCAACAACTCGTGCCGGGACAGCGACGACGCCGATGGCGACGAGTCCTCGCGAAATTGGAGCAAGATCTCTGCACAGACCGTGACTGCTGCAAAGAGCAGGACATTCTTGAACAGTCCGTCACCGTAAAGACGTAGCCGGCCATAATCGTCCAGCAGAGGTGTGCCATTGCTGCTGCTGCAAGCCCTGTCCGGCTTGCCATTAGAGTCGTGACTGCCATGGCGTGATGGTGACAGCAGGAGCTGCGAGCATTCAAGACACACAGCCCTGGAATAATGGAAGTTGACATCTGTGCCTGCCTTGTAGGCGAATTGGCTGTGCAGAAGCAGCAGGAAACGCCTTGCCAGAAGGTCCTGCAGCTGGATCTGGAAGCCAGAGGGTGGCGTGGTGACGAAGGAGTCAATGAGATCTGAAGTCTCGCGGAGGACGGCCGTTAATTCGGCGCCCATCCGCTGAGCCGACTCGTAGGGAATCTGCGAGCCAAACTGACTCAGCGCCCCGGCAATTTTGAGTCTGATCGGCAGCGATCTCACCAGAACACGTTGGATGGAGCTTTGAGTCAGTGCCGTCTCGGGCTGAGAGTCCGGCAACGACTTGATCGACTCGCCAATCTGACAATCGTCAAGATTGGACGGTGCCTCGCACGTCTCCAGGGCATTTCCTAATACAGTCCCCGAGTCGAGGCCTCCCTGCACTGTGAGCTCGAGCACGGTTGCCCACAGCCTCCGTCTGATCTCGGCCTCAAAGGGGCTGTCGGCAGTCTTGCTGGGTTCAAGGTGAAGGCCGATAGCCATGGCACGCTGCAAGAGGGAGGCCGTTGTGACCCAGAAGAGATCACCTCCTACGGCCTTGGTGTTGGTCAGGAGGGCGAGGACGAGCAGACAGTGTGTCTGCACGCCGCATATGGTCAGATGCTTTTTTCGAAACAGGGTCGCAAGCCTCACATGCGCTGCAAGTATCCATCCACTTGCCTTGTCATGCAGGCTTGGACCATCAGTCCCATTCGAGGAAGTCGGATCCTGGTCAAAACAGGTACCAATGGACACCACAAGCAGCAGCAGGAGCTCAAAAGTTTCGCTGGCCGCCGAAGGGTCATTCCAATACTGTGCATACTCGAGCTGGAAGGAGGGAATGTGCAGAATACGCAGCACCGACTCAAAGGTTCGCAAATACAAACGCACTAGTCTATCCGAAATGTTCTTCCGCGGCATGAACTCACGAAGAGGCCGCGAAAGCAACAACGGGTCTGCGCCAGTCTTGTCTTTGAGGGCCCTCGATAGTCTTTTGCACTCTTGGAGAATGGGATAGCCCTCGTCATTGGATATTGCGACGGCAACATCGTTGAACAAGCCCTGTTTCTCGTACTGGAATTCGCCCCAGATGATTCAAATTAGCTAGGAAGCCCAAAAGTCGGTTCATGTGATAGGATTGGTGGGTGGGTGGGTGTGCGCGCGCGTGAGAGCAAGTGTTTTCTCTTTTCTCTTTTCCCACTTCTTAAGAAACAAAGAGGACAGGGCCATTTTAGTGGTACCTTTTGACACAGTGTCATCCAGTGGATTGGGCCATACAGCCTGGCTTTCTCAAAGAAGAACTTGCCCAGCTTGGGTGGCGGAGAGCATACCGCATTTGCCGAATCTACGAGCGTGGTCTCGGTCATGGGCGTCATGTCGCCCAACTTATGCATCCCGGAGGTCGACGAATCAGGGAAGGGAACGGCATTCATGTCCAGGAACTTGCTGAACGACTGCGGCATCGGACAGAGATTTGCGGCATCGAACCAACCTCCCGATGACGCTGCATCAACGAGCACATAGTTTGGCAGGTTCTCGGCGCCAGCCTCCAAACTGCCAGCAAAAGCACTGCAGCTGTTGCCCCCAGCCGCCGTCGTTGGAATGGCCAAGTGCGGCAACGTTTCTGCCCGACGACGGGGAGCGGCAGCGGCAGCGGCAGCGGCAGCGGCAGCTGTAGCTGTAGCCGTAGCTGTAGACGATGTGCTCATGCAAGTAGGCTTGAGACTATCCTGATCATAGGAGATGGCGTTGTTGCCGCCGCCGCCGCCGCCATTCAGATAAGAGTTGTAGTATGTGCAGGCTGAGTTGGACTGAATGCACTGCGTACACGGCGTGTTGCGGTCGCACGCAATTTTGCGTCGACGACATTCCGTGCAGACGACAGCCTGCCTCTTTCGCTTTCGGGATGGCATGCCTTGTGCTGATTGGGCGCTCATGGCTGTTTCTGCTCAGGATCTGATAGCGGCATTGAGTAAGGAAAGAAGAGAAAGCCGAAAACGAAAAGCAACTGGATGGAATGACACAAAACAAGAAACGGTGGGATCTTGGCCTCGGGAAAAAAAGCGTCATACGGCATGTTTCCGCAATGACACCTTGTCGGACTTTAACGAGTCTATGTCCCTCGCTGCTCATGCAGCCTTAAGAAAGGTACCAATAATTGTTTGTTGGTTTGACAGGCAGCGAGCCGTGGTGCGCGTAAGAAGAACAACAAGGGCATCATTCTGTCTACAAAACAAGGGCTCTTGGATGACTAGTTGGCTCAGTGACAAGTTGGCCGAAGACAATATGGCGTCCAAGGTTAGTTGCTTCATTCGAGTTTCACATGTATCAAATACAACTGCTAATTCATAAGTTCGAGTGAATTCCATTGCATCATTGCATCATTGCGTCGAAGAAAGTATCAATGTTCCTTCTCTGTCATGTCGTTTCAAGTTACCAAGCCGGAGAAAACTCAGATTCTCGTCAGCCACGTTGAGTCAACGGGCTAGAGAAAGGAATAAGCATAATGCATTGAACACGGGCAAATGGTGTCAGATCATCCAGCAATGGCAAACTTGTCCGACTTGTCATCCCAATGTCAGCATGCTGTTACATACGAGGTTGGGCAGGCGTCGGCACCTTCGTAATGCTCATCCCTCCATTGGCGCATGCAATTTATGTGTCAACCTCAAAATGGAGCAGGGCCAGAGGCATTGCGGCATCACGAGGCCAATGAATGCCACTACCCCTTGTTTGAACATCTCGTCTCGAACCCGAGATGCCCGCTTACGCTCGTCATTGCTACCACATATCTGCCAAACCTCTTTTCAACAACCAAGGTAGATCATTACAAGCAGCTGCTGGACCCCTGGCAGATAAGAGAGCAGCAGTACCCTGGCCAGTGGGGTTTGGAGGGTTTGTAAAAAAAAAAAAAGAACACGCCGACGGGTTGGGCAAAGAAGTAGACCAGACAACCCAGACAGAGACCCTTTGATCGATACACCCCCTGACGACACTGTCAAACGGCACTGCCGGGACCCTGTGTGCGACCGGCGTGTTTTTCTCCCCCCCTCTCTTCCTTCCTTTTCTTTTATTTATTTTATTTATTTTATTTTATTTATTTTATTTTATTTTATTTTATTTTATTTTATTTTATTTTATTTTATTTTATTTTATTTTATTTTATTTTATTTTATTTTATTTTATTTTATTTTATTTTATTTTATTTTATTTTATTTTATTTTATTTTATTTTATTTTATTTTATTTTATTTTATTTTATT
>JMQE01001760.1:0-12518 GCA_000731825.1 Hypocrella siamensis | reverse complement strand
TGGATCTAATTGACCAAGGACGATTGCATGGTCGAGACGGGGGGGGGGAGGGGTGTGGTCGAAACAACGAAGCGGATAGAGATTATCAGAGTCGGTGGAGAAGTGGAATGCACATGAGAAAAATGAAATAAGGAGAGGGCCCCGAGTGCTGTCGAAAGCAATTTTTCGAAGCTTGGCAGAGGTGAGCCGGGGCGGCGCTACCTGGATGATGGGATGTGGTGGTGTGGTTGCCAACGGGGGGAGATTTCGGATGGGATCCGCTCGTGGTTTCGCCTTGCGTGTTTTTCTTGGCTAAATATACATCATGGCTCCGGACTGACCTTTGTCGTGTGATGCTTAATTTTAGCGGTGTGTGTTTATTGGGAGGGGACGCTGATTTGTGTGAGGCGTGTTCCGTCAGATTGAAGCTTTTCCCTTTTCTTTTTCTCAAGTTGGATTTGTGCACGATCGATTTAAATTATGTATGCCGTTACCCGGGAAAAGGAAACAGCAGCGTTGTCGTGTGAAAGGCCGGTTCGAATGAAGATGAGAGAGGTTGCATACTGTACATAGAGTACCTATTGTACCTACAGTAGTACATATGCATGGAATATGTAAAGTAGAACAAACAATCAGTCAGTAGGATTCCGTAATAGACATGAGAAAACAAAAACAAAAAAATGTGCAAGGGGCTTTGCCGTGCGCAATGCACACCCTGAGCTTTTTGTGATCTTCTTGTGAACCCGTTGTGAACAGCAGTGTTGCAGTGTGCAAGGCCTGCTACAGCGCCCAGCGCTCAAGGAAATTTCACCCTCTTCAGTGGGGACGAGTTGTGCAGTTCGCCCGCCCGTTGCTGGTGCGGCGGCATGGCCCGTGCGTGTTTTTGACAGCCTCACCCAACCGGGCATAGCGGTGTTGTGCCTAGCGCGATTTGGCAGGCTCCATCAACACCAGCTGGAGCTTGGCCAGTCAGACCAGCCAGGGAGAGGCGTCTGTTTTCCCTTCAACTCGCTCAGCCACCGTTTCCCCCAGTGACCGATTTGACTTTTGCTCGCAAAAAGCTTATTGCTGCCCCTCCTCAAGGCCACACATCTCGTCGTCATCAATCACCGTCGTCTTCAATGTCTGCTTAACATTACTTAAAAAGCTGCCAGAGAGCTCGCACTCCTGAACGTGTGTCGACGCCGCACGTCGCGTGCTCGTCACGGACCAAGGCTCGCCTTGCTCGGCCGGGCCCCTCCCCCCCGGTCTGTTGTGACCTCACGGACGACAACAACCTCGAGGCTGACAACAAAGTTTGAAGAGGCGAACCACAAGCTGCTTCGAGGTGAACAAAAACACAAAAACAAAGAGAACAGCAGGTGTCTTCGTGCTCGCCGCCTCAAGCGTTGCTCCGGTCGTCCGTCTCCAGAGCATGCAAGCCGGCGTATTTGATGGCCACCGCGTCTTTGTCTCCTTTGCCCGCTCCCATTGCCGTCATGACCTCGCGGCGGCTGCCCTTGACGAGCAATCCGAATGTTGTCAACTCACCATTGAAAGGCCAGGCCTCTCTGAATGCCTTTGCACGGCAGAAACGATCATATGCCAATGCACAATGCGAGGAGGCCTACAGTCAACCCCCGCCTGTCAAGAAGCAGGCTCTCGACAATGGCGCCCATCGTTCCCTCCGCTCCCCGTCCAAGGGGACCCGAACCGCCCAGGTATTCGTGCAACGTTCTGCTGCGCGTCCGGCCTCGAAAGATCGCTCGACCGTGTCAACACAGGACGCTGCCCGAATTGCTGCTGCACAGCATGTCGATGCGGAGACGGAAATTTGGAAGAAGCAGTACAGGGCCAAATTCCCCAAAATGGTGTTTTATTTTGAAAGCATCCCAGATGACATCCGTGCAAGATTGACAAAGCGGGTCACTTATCTTGGTGCTGTGAGTTCAACCCCGTCTTCGTTCAACAAATTGCCCTCCCAGCAAAGATGAGAACTTTTCCTTTCTTCTCGAGACTTACGCGAAAGGTGTCTTGCGTTTGAAACAGCGCCAAGAACCCTTCTTCTCTATCGATGTTACCCACGTCGTCACGACAAGGCCTATTCCATCCGAGAGACCAACAGACGAGCACCGCGAGAATCTCGAACGAGAACAGCATGAATCCGAGGAGCAGCCCAAGACCATCAACCCTTCATTGTTGGACCGCAACACCGGTGCTGCCCGCCGTAAGCTGCTCTTTGATTTTCGACGAACGCAAAGCACATCACATCAGCATGACGAGCCTGCCAAACGGGCCAAGGGGACTCGCAACAATGACGTCCTCCACAAAGCGCGAGAGATGGGCAAGAAAATCTGGTCGTTGGACAAGTTTCAGAACATGCTGTCAGTACTCTTGGAAACAGAAACCCAGTCCGCCAGCTATTCTACGCGGGCTGGGAGCGTCCGCGGTCATTATGGTCTCGGTACCACCAAGAACCCACACGAGCCCGACTTGCTTCAATTGCTTCAAAACGAGCGCATCAATGGACCGTCAGATCGTGATCCTACGGCAGTCAACCGAGAGCTTATATACTTCAAGGGTCCCTACATCTATGTTTGGGACATGGATGAGAAGCATAAGCCCATCATGGTACGAGAGTACCAAAAAGTTGCCAACAAGCAGGATGGCGAGTGGCCCCAATTCCGCAGTGTGGGAAACGGACGCTGCCCATTTGTGGAGGAGGTAGATATGCTCGACAAAGAGAAGCGTCGTCAACGTGAACGCGACAGGGCCAGGGCTGTCAAACGAGAGGATCCAGTGCCTGCCCACAAGGCTCCGGAGATGCTCATGCCAAAGCCTGTGACTGGCAAGAGGACTCTGGCCGAAATGCAGGACGGACACGATCGCCTCAGGTCGGCAGCGCCCAATACAGAAGTCTTGAATCCTGCCAAGGCTGTCATGTCGAAACAATCAGAACCTAAGCCGCAGAATGCTTTCATAAGTCGGGCTGAAGGTCCTCGACTGTTCGCAGGAGAGCCCGTTGCCTCGGGCATTCAGCCATCCAATGTGACATCGGCCATTCGATCCCAGATGATCTCATCGGCATCCGGCATCAACGCAAGCAAGGCCGGAACCAGCAAGGAGGTCCATGGTCTCCAGAGGAAAGTACTCCAGAAGGTGAATTCCGTGATCCATCAGGACGTGAACTCTCGTCGTCTAGCCGAAGTCTCGGTGGAGGTTGAATCTAGTCGATCGACAACCATGGGACGTCCTACTTCCAAGGCTCTTCATCCTCACGAAAGTGAATCCCCCAAAAAGGACGGCCGAGAGAAGAAACCGCAATCGCAATCATCACTCAAGAGCAAACGGGACTTGAAGCCCGGGTATTGCGAAAACTGCCAGGACAAGTTTCCAGATTTTGATGAGGTACGCTCTTCCTTTCACCCTGCTTCTTTCACTGGATCTTGTCAGCGCTTCGTTCTGATCTCTTTCAAGCACATCATATCTCGAAAGCATCGCAAGTTCGCCGAAAATGACGATAATTGGACGGAATTGGATCTGTTGCTGGAGCAACTTAAGCGCCTGCCTAAGTATGCAGATGCAGATGCTGATGCTGACAACGAGGGAGTGTGGTAGACGCCTCCTTCACTGAACACAATTCAACGATTCCCAACTCGGCATTTTCATGGTCGATTTCCCCCCCCGCGCGCGCCCACGCCCGCGCCCGCGTCCGCATCCCGACTGACAGCTTTTCGCACCTGTGCTATCTAACCTCACCACCCGATTTACCGTCCTGAGCACCACGGCACTGACATTTGCGGCGCATGTTTGAGCTAGAGCATGGGCTAGATGCGACTCGAGCGCATTTTCATTTTGTGCATTTTCAACCAGATTCCCGCTCCCGCATAGAAAATCCAAATGATACCACATCTCTTTGGGGACGAGAAGAAAAAAAATTATTGGGAAGGTCCATCGCAAAATGGCCTTGATTCTTCGATTACGTATTCATTTTTCATTTGTATCACTCGCTCTACTGTTTACTCTGCATCTTGAACTGCATCCAGGCTGGCGCAAGCGGCATGGCTTCGCATAATTATTTCATTCTCTTTGTTTTCTGGGCGTCATCACACATGGCTATGGCATGGCGTCTCACTCATTCATTCTACATGTCGGTATTATTCTTACAGGGAGGCTCAGGAAGCAGAACCAGGATCGGGAAGATTTGGTTGTCCTGGGGCAAAACCAAGACGGTCATGGGCGCGGCCCGCAAGGAGCTGAGAGGAGCAGACGGGGCGTGCACGAGGCGATGAACAACACTCATGCCATGCTCGGCTCCCCGGGGGGGGATGACAGATGGGAGATGGGTTCGCATATGTACTTATCACTTCATGTATGCGTATCTTGCATCTTAGAACCAGAAAGCGAGGTATAGGGCAAGGCCGATATACTCAATAGGCCATTTTTGATTTGAGGCAAGATGGACCTACAGTGTGTATAAATGAGATGGTGCATAGCAGCCGTACAGTGTCGCACCGTACATATCCCCGCTAAGCAAGCCAACTTGCAACTTTTTGATATTTCCGCAATTCTCACCCATTCCAGCTCCTCAGCAGGCACCCTTTTTTTTTCTCTTCCTTTACATCGCCCGTTTCTATCAGATCTCCGCCGCCATGGTTTCCACCAAGTCTCTACCGCTTCCTTCTGTGCCCAACCGAAGCGCAGAACCCCCCTCATCTCCTGCCACTCCCGGAGGCGAAGAGGAAGGTGAAGAAGACGCTGAAGCTGAAGCTGGAGAAGGGTCTGGCACAGAATCGCCAGAGCTCCCACTCACCATGGCCGCGTCCGTCATGCTCGCCGACCTTCCCGTGGACGCAACGGCCGCCTTGGCAAGCGTGGGCGGCTTTGCGCAAGACAAAGTCGTGGTCAAGTTCAAGCCTGTCGGTGCCGCTCCCAGCTTGGCGCAGGAGCTATGCAAGATTAGCGCGACGAGGAAGTTTGAGGAAGTAGTGAGGTACTTGAGGCGGAAGCTGAGATGCAAGGACACGGACAGTGTCTTCTTGTACGTCAACAGCGCATTTGCGCCGAGTCTGGACGAGGTGGTTGGGAATCTACACCAGGTGAGGCGTGCCTATTGTCCGCTTCGAGCATCGCGGAACAAGAGGAGAAGAAAAAGGAAAGCAAAGCAGAGGCGGAGAGTGGAAAGGGGGAAAGATGCTGACGGGATACGCAGTGCTTCAAAAATGCCCAGGATCAGCTTGTTGTCGCTTACTCTATTACGCCGGCTTTTGGATGAAGAGGTGGGAAGATAATTCGTCCCAAGAATCAGGGTTCTATTACGCCTCATGTTTCGAAAATCATGCAACTACATACCCAGCTGCAAATGCTTGCTAACCATCTAATGCATACCCGCTCTCGCTCATGGGGAGAAAAATGAAGTTGAAAAAGAAATTTCCAAAGAGGGAAGAAGATGGAAGGACATGATTTGCCGATACAGACGAGCACAAAAGCTCCAAGAGACGAGCAAGAGACCTCTTAGGGCCCTGAGAGGGGAGGCTAGGGTTTCTTGACTGCCGATTCAAACGCCTCAAACTCTTCCCGTGACATGGGATATGTGTGCTCCTTGGCGGGGTAGGCCCGACTCTTGACCTCATCACGGTACGCTTCGATCGCATTCATGGCCTCGCCCCAGATGTTGCCATACTTTTTGACGAACTTGGGTATACTCCTCCCCGGCGGGAAGTTACCGGTCATGTCCGTCTGCACGAGTACCTGCCCAGAGCAACCAGCTCCGGCTCCGATGCCGATCGTGGGAATGGACAGCTTCTGCGTCACCAAGGCAGCAACCTCGGCCGGGACGGCCTCGACCACAACGGCAAAGCACCCGGCCTCCTGGACGGCCAGGGCGTCTTCCAAGACACCCATGGCGCCGTCGGCGGTCTTGCCCTGGACGCGAAAGCCTCCGAGAGCATTCTGGCGCTGTGGCGTCAGGCCAACGTGGCCGAGGACGGGAATTCCCGCCTTGGTGAGCTTTTGGATGGTCGGCGCCATTTCCTTACCGCCTTCCAGCTTGACGCCCTGCACACGACCCTCCTTGACGAAGCGAATGGCAGTTGAGAGCGCTTGCTCAGGGGCAATCTCGTATGAACCCATGGGCAAATCGCCAACCTGCAGAGAGGGCGAGTCAGAAATCTCGTCAGAAATCTCAGACCAAGTACGAGCAAGACAGCTCGTTCTTCTCTCTTCTCTCCTTCAACGAAGCAAGCAAAACTTCCTAAGGAGGGGAGGAGGGGCATTGACTCACGGTGAAGGCACTCCTGGTGGCTCGAGCTACCGACCGGCAATGCAGCAACATTTCCTCCACGAGCACCTCGCTGGTGTCTTCCATGCCCAGCGCAACCATGGCCAGGCTGTCACCAACCAGGATCATGTCCATGCCGGCATGATCGGCGACGTGGGCGCTGGGGAAGTCATGCGCGGTGATGACGGTGATGGGTTCGCCCTTCCCATGGAGACTCCTCAAGGTTCCCAATGTGACCTTTTTGCGTTGCGTGGCGGGTGCAGCCCCCAAGGGCGAATGAGAGCTGCACCTGGCCTGTTGCCGAGCCGCGCTGACGCATCCTGACAACGGAAGAGGGATTGAGCGTGGGGAGGTTGCACATGTGATGCTAGTGAAGGGCACGGAGGGATGTGAAGAGATGCGTGGAGCCCGCGCCAAGTGTGCACCCAGGTATCTGAGCGATGTGGCCGAGGTGGACATGATTGGGCGGAAGAGGGATGAAGCGGCTGTAAGATGTGAGAGAGGGTGCAATGCAGGTACTGGAGGTGGGCACTTAGGGAAAGGTACCGAGGTACTTGTGCGAGTGCAAAACTGCCGTGCAAACCCAAGTACCGATACCGTCGAATGTTCCCTGGTCGAGAATCTACACGCGACGAGCAAAAGATTTCAAGGTTCTGGAGAACAAAAAAAAAAAAAAAAAAAAAAAAAAAGACGAAGAAATTTTTTTTTCTTTCGCACGAATCTTTCGCACGAACAACTCCCGGCTCCTATTCAGGGCCTAGAAATGGGAATATTGCGTACCATGTTACGTGTACGGAGTACGGAGTACGGAGTAGATTGATTCGGGACGTGCACTGCTGCACATACTATCGCTGGCCGCCACTATTGTCTGTCGTCTTCGTTGCCACGCAGGCGACGACAGGCAGGCAGATGATTCTGGAGGGGGAAGGCGACCCCCAATCGCCGGGAACGCGGATCCACTCTGGAGGCTGCAGATGTGCCTAATCATACGATCTGCCCACATATTGTGCATGGGGTTGAGGAGCGCATATTCAAAAGTCACGCCATTTTCGCACACCCACCGCCCAGCGACAAGACTGTTCTGCAGGTTTCATCGATGTCTTTTCTTTCTATACTCGTGCCTTATTTTCTGGTCGAGCAACGGCGGCCGGGACTCGCCGAGGACGGGCACCAAGGGCACAATGATGTGAGCACAGGCACGACGAGCGACGCCCAGCAGCCCATCTGAACGTGCTGTTCCCAACCGGCAAAACGGCCGAAGGAGCAGGCGCAGAAAGAGGGGACAAAACACGAACAACGACAAGGAAGAGGGGGGTTAAAAAAGAAGAAAGGAAAGGAAGGAAAAGGAAAAGTCGAGACGAGGACAAATCTTCGGGTCTTTTCGCAACCAACCATCCGGTGCGGAACGGACATGGCCGGACTTGGTACAGCTGGACAAACCTTGGACATTGTATCGTAGCCTTCGCAGTCGGGTTTGCCTCTCCTCCCTCTCTCTGTCTTGCCCATCTAAACTCTCGCCACCAATGATTGTCCTGGGCTTGACGAGCTTTGAATCATCTTCCTCTTACCTCCTTTCTCCTTTCTCCTCCTTCTTTGTCTCCCTCGTCTGCCCAATCATCATTCGCCTTTTCTTTTTGCACAAGCGAGCACAGCGCAAAAAGCATCGCACCGCACCGCACCGCACCGCACCGCACAGCATACCTACCTACCTACGTATACGTATACGGAATTATTACAATACCCTGGAAGCCCTGACTCCCCCAAGTGGATTGACCGCACGCTCCGCCCTCATCACCCCAATTAAAGGCTCTTTATAACTGTTCATGCGGCCAAGCGTCGCCGGACGACAGGCTTCCTGCTTCGGATACCTGATTTCCTGCCCCCTGAAGCAAGCAGCTGTCAACAGTCTGCAGTGACGAGAAATCTCAGGGCTCCACACGGAAAAAACAAGCCTCTCGACCTCAGCCATTGCAAAAGCAATTGCAAGCATTGCCGTTTCAAGTGAGCCCCAGCAGCATCCGAGGACCCGGTACGCGTGGTCTTCTCCATTATACCGACGAGGGTGTCATCTCAGCTTGCAGGAAGCTTGATGCCCGGCTCTGGAAAGTGCTACCGCCGTCGACGACGAACATGAACGACGATGGTGTGCGAGAGCAGTCGGTGAGCGGCCTGGATCGAGCCATGTCGTTGTCTCGCCAAACATCCCTATCCGCACAAGACACTTCGAATTGGTCGCGATCATCTGCTCGTTTGGGTACGTTCGACTTCACATCTGCTCCCTCCGACGTCTCGATACCGTCATTCGACCCGGCGCTGGCTGCGTTTGCCGATCTGTCGTTCACACCGCAACCCAGTAGCAGCTCAATGACAAAGGACCTGCCGCCGCCGGATGCATTCTCAAACAGGGACTCTCATGATAAGAAGAGGTTGAAGATGGAGTCAGAGACCCCAGCCCTGGACTCAATAGATTACTGGATTTCGTTCGACGACGACTTGGACAAGCTGGGCAGTTTTGAGATTGACTACTCCAAGCGATGCGATCCTATCAATCAAACGAGGTGAGTTGCGCAGTTCAGGATCAGACACAATCAACTGTCCTGTTTGGGGCCAGCCCCGATGGCGAAACGAAAAATAATAAAGAAATAAAACCATCCTAGGCCAGGCGTCCCCCCCGAATCGATACCGGGACTTGGCAGTGGCCTCTACTCGACGGCAACAGCACCGTTTAGAGAAGAAGATTTCTTCGACGACAGCGCCTTCGAGCAAGTCCTCTCGGATGACGAGGAATTGTCCGAGTCTGCGGCAAAGTCAAAGCAGAGGGCCCAGCCCATCTCGCAGCAATCCTTCAACAACGAGAACGCCTATTTCCAAAAACCCGAGAACCTGGATGAATCTCAATCGACGTTGCGGGTTGCGCCGACTGTCAAAGATGCACCCAGGCATGCGAGAGGTGGCGCTTGTGAACAGAGCACCGAGTTTGACGAGCAGCGGAGATACCTCGAGGAGGCTTTGAGCTCAGGAAGAATTCCTGGGGCACTAATCCCACCGAACGGATTCGGCATCGGTTTTGGTGCGGGCATGGGGGGGAGTAGGCCGCCACAGGAGTTTGAGAATCAGTCATTCAGTCCTCGAAGTCAAGGCTCAGACGCACAGGTTCAATCCACGGCCGCCATAAGCAGCGACAAGACGGACGAGTCAGAGGCTGTGAAACAGACGAAACGGGTAACAGCTACGAAGGCATCTTCCTCCAAGAAGGCAGCGCCGGGCGCAACGAGCAAAGTCAGGTCGGCCGATCGAATAGCCCACAACGACGTCGAGCGAAAATACCGCACCAATCTCAAGGACAGAATCGCCGAATTGCGCGCTGCCGTGCCGGCGCTGCACACTTCCGGAGGAGACGCAGATTCGGAGGGGGGCTCAGCAGGAGCGCAACAGGGAAGTGTCAAAATCAGCAAGGTGAGCAACAACCACGACACGGCTGCGCCTATTGTTTTTGTTTTTTTGTTTTCCAGTTGTTTTCGATTGTCCAAAGCAGAAAAGGACAATATCAGCAACACTAGTTTCCCAGGCCTTTCTGTGCGCAGGTCACTAACCAGAACGCGTCTCCAGGGCACCGTGTTGACAAAAGCAACCGAGTACATCCACCAGCTCGAGTCTAAAAATAGAGCCATCATGCAGGAACATCAGCAGCTAGCGCGACGGCTCCAAGCCTTCGAGACGCTACTCAACAGCACAGGGAGACAGACGGAATTCATGATGCCGAATCATAGCATGACGCTTTTCGACCCACGAGGTTTCTGTTGACATGCGAATGAAGAAGATGGGGGAAGTAAGCCCAGGCATTGAAACGGGTCGTTGGTTTCGAGACATGGGATGGACTGCAGTACTTACGTACATACTCGGGGGATCTACGCCACAACAACACGGACACAGCAGCCCGAATCTGGACTGGAATAATTTCTTTTATCTTCTTCCAATTTTTTTTAACTTTTTTTTTTATTTTTCTTTCCACCTGTTGACAATTTCCTCTCCACCTCATGCTGTTGTTTATCATGCTTTGCGCTTTGCGAAGCATGCTACGGACACGTCGGCCTTGTGGCCCTCGCTTTCCATTTTACCGGTACGGCTTTCTAAAGGGTGCAATTCGCAAAAGACAACGACCTTGACATCTAGAGTGCCGTGCGCCCCTCGGGCGGATATACTTCGTGGAACGGCTTAACATTGTTGATAGACTAGGATGCATTCACCACTCGCAAATACAATGGATCCCTGGCGTCTCTGGTTTTTGGTGCACTTGTCGTGGTGATCAGGGCTCAACTGCAAAGATTTCGATACGCAAGCTTCCGAGTGCCTTGTTGACGCCATTCTTCCTAATCCCCCATCCATGGGTATGTTACATAAATGTACAAGAGCTGGGCCACGTCTCACGCGAGGGTACGTCATCGCAAAGCCTCGAGGTCGTCGACCTCCTTGACAGCCTCCGTCGTGAGAATAAAGGGCGAATCTTCATCCACGCAGATGCTGTCTTCGATGCGAATGCCCAGGCCTTGAAAGTGTTTGGGCCAGCGATGATCATGTGGCACATAGATTCCCGGCTCGATGGTGACGCAATGACCTCTTTTGAGGCTTTCCTTGCGGCTGAAGCCAGGACAGTCATGCACGTCCAGGCCAATGTAGTGTCCCACATGGTGAGGGAACAAGCTGTCAATGTTGGCCAAGGAGACGTGAAACCCGAGGCCTTTGAGCTGGTCAACCAACCCGCGGGCCGTGATGGCGTGGATCTGCTCCAGAGACATGTTGGCGCTCTCGCGGCACAGAGACACGCTCGTCCGCTGGACTCTGAGTACCGCCTCGTACAAGTCACGCTGCGGGGCGCTGAACTTGCCCGACGCGGGCCACGTGCGGGAGATGTCGGCGATGTAGGTGCCGTATTCGCCGCCGGCGTCTACGAGGACCAAGTCGCCGTCGCCAAAAGTGTTGTTGTTGACGGTGTAGTGGATGCAGTTGGCGCGATCGCCTCCCGCGACGACGGGTATGTACGCCGGCCCGTCGCATCCGTTGACGACGAACTGATAGTCCAGAAAGGCGTGGAGGTCCTTCTCTCTTGTCCAGCGGCGCCGCATGGCTTCAGTGATGGCGCGGCCGGATATTTGGCCCGCCTTGCGCATGTTGGCCACTTCGGCCGCACTCTTGACCACGCGCAGCTTGTTCATCAAGGGGTACAAGGGCGTTCGAGGAGTCCGCGACGACGAGTCCTTGTGGTTGGAAAAGAAGTGCCATGCCCCCGCGTCCCTGTCGTCTGCCGAAGCGGGCTGTACGTCGGAGTAAACCAGCTTGGCTGACTGAAGAATCTCAGGCAAGAGGCTTTCCACATTGTCTATCGAGTGGGCCTCATCGGCGTTGAAGACGTCCCTGGCCGCGTCGACGCCGTTTCGATAGCCGTTCCACTGCTCATGCTTCGGATCCTTGCGTCTGACAAACATGCGGAAGTGGTAGTCGTCCCTGCTGGGGCCTGTCTTTTCAATTACCGCCACCGAGTCGCACTCGTTCCAGCCCGTGAGCCACAGGAAATTGGACTCTTGCCGGTACGGATAAAAGACGGCGCCTGATTTATACAAGAGCGGCGCTGCGTAGAGGACCGCTACGCTGCCCTCTGCCATCAGGTCGGCGAGAGCGGCTCTACGACTGGCATATTCATGGGCTGTGATGCCGACTGTGACTATATCTCCGGACGGGCGAGGGCAGTTGCGCAAATGTTAGATAAACAAGATGCCTGGTCGGCTTCTGCCTTTGGCACAGAGAAAGAGAGAGGGGGGGGTCATGACGATTTTACAAAGAAAAGGAGCGAGATTCTCATTCCGCCCCCGAAATTCAAAGTGATACGAGTGCATCCTGGGATGAAAAGAACAAGAGCAAACACAAAGAAAGAGAGGGATGTTTCTCACGTTCGCCAGCTTTGAGGATGTGCGGATGTGTCTCGTGTACGGGCTGGCCAAACCGAACTTGGGCAGCCGACACAACGTCACTCGAGTAGCACCGAGCCTGAGCTTCAAGACGGTGAGTCAATGTCACTGGCGGCCTTGCAGCCCGGGCACTGTACGCAGGAAGTATACGGCCCCGGAACGAGGGCCGTGGGAGCTTCATTTCCAGGACGCGGGATGCTTTCCGAATGGATCTAATTGACCAAGGACGATTGCATGGTCGAGACGGGGGGGGGGAGGGGTGTGGTCGAAACAACGAAGCGGATAGAGATTATCAGAGTCGGTGGAGAAGTGGAATG
>JMQE01001759.1:0-12522 GCA_000731825.1 Hypocrella siamensis | reverse complement strand
CCGCCCGCCCGGTAGAGTTGATTGAACGGCTTTGACTAACCTGATGTTTGTACGGATCAAGGGCTCCCAGAATTCCCATGAGCTTGATAGTTTCTTGACGAAGAGGGCCCCTTTGGTCCTCGGTGCGAATGATTGACTGTAAAATCTCTAGTAATTGAGGATACTCAAGATATGGTTCAATGACGTAGCCAGAGTTGCTAGCCAATTGACCCAGCGCATTGAGGGCTGCCTCTCTTTTGATGTTGGAGCTCTGGTCTTGAAGCGCGTCGATGATCAGCGGCATCAAGCGGTCTTTGTACGGCAGCATGTCCTCGCCGCCCACGGTTGCCAAATCACCGAGTGCTTTCAAGATAGTGGCTGCCACCGTCGGACTCGGATCGCTAGCTTTAGGCAGTAAAACTGAGATCATGGGTTCAACATAGGGCTTGATGAGGGTCTGGGCATTTTGCACCAGCAGACTCAACAGCTTCGCACTCTCCTCCTTGTTCCGGGCCACTTCCGAAAACTCCAGCTCCGTTAACATTTGGATCAGGGTCTTGCGCAAAGAAGGAATGACATATGCAGGATTGAATCGTGCCAATCGGCCAATGATTGAAATGGCAACTTCTCGAATCGAAAACACTTCGTCATTCAGGGCAAAGAAAAGAATCCTGATGTTCTCAGCTTTCGCAAGGTGGCGATCAAACCGCTCGTCCAGTGCTGCCAGAACAGTTCGCCGGATGTTTGGTTCAGGATCCGAGATTCCTACAGTCAACAGCTTTTCGATGACGTCGCCCACTACCTGGAGAGCGCGGTAGCTGGTCTGGTTCACGATGGGATCGCGTACGTAGAGCTGACAGCAAGTGAGGGCTGCGGCTTCCCGGATCTCAGGTTCCTCATCTTCGACATATTTGATGGCCACGTCGCGGACAAACTCGTTCAGAATGTGCCCCGAAAAATCAAAGCTGCCAAGCGTATTGAGCGCCAGCTTCACCTCTGATCTTCTATTCTCATATGCCTGAGGGTCCTTGACGTCCTTGGTGATGGTAGGCACGGAACTCAGCGTGTTTGGCTGGGGTGCCCCTAGCGGTTTGAAAGGTTCACCGCAAAGAACGACGCTCAGCATGTCAAGAAGCCTTTCCTGTATCGTGGGCTTGACCGGTGGTATATAAAAGGCCATGTCGACGAGAGCTTGCGTAAGCTTTGGCGTCAAATCGCAAGCGAAGATAGGATCCAAAAGGGCTTCCATATACTTGCTCAGAGTCTGCCCAACGGCCACGGCCAAGCGACTGATGCAGTCAAAGACAGGGTCGACCGAGCCTCGCTTGCGTGACTGGACGCTGAGACCTTCCCTGACGTAGATGAGCACACCATCGAGGTACGGCGCAATAGCGCTTTTGACGGAGTTGGCGATGTGGCCAATGGCCAGGAAGGCGTCGTTTCGCTCTTTGTCCTTCTTGAGCATGCCCGAGAGGCAAACCATGAATTTGTGCAGCCACGAGTGGGCAAATTCAGCCGGAGAGTAGCTGGCGAGATCGGGAATGAGGGAAACGACGGTCTTTTTGGTAATGGGATCCCTGTGGTCTCTGTGCCTGAAGACGATTTCGCACGCTTCTTGGTAGTGCTCCTGCATGTACATGCCGCCTTGTTCGAGCAGTTCCTTCAGCACGAGGAGCGAGGCATGGATGAACTCGACAGTGTTGGCCTTGAGGCCCTGCCTTGCCTCATTGAAGATCTTGCTCATCCATAACTGCCTCATCTCCTGATCTCTCTCGCGGATGATGCGAAAGCAGGCACTAACCGTCTCCGCCGAAGTCTCACGAATCAGCTGTCGAGGATCCCTTAAGCCGACCCAGATCCAGTCGAAAATTGTAGGGATGTATTGGTACATGAGCGTCGGGGCATTTCTGGCCAGCTCTCTCAGAACAAGGACAGCACTATATCGGCGTTCTTCGATTCGGTCATTTTGAAGCCACTCGAGCGCAGTGTTGACTTCAGAATCGACGAGCTCGGAGATGAGGGAGCCTCCTGGGCGACACAATTTCCCCAATGCAATTGCTGCCGGTTTCATTGGATTGATGTCCTTGCCTCGAAGAACGGTTTTGATGTTTTGGGTGAACCGAGTGTACTTTGCAGCGACATCTACGCCATCAAAATCGACCAGAGCATCGAGCGCATAAATGCCGCCCAGACGCTCTGCTGAATCGCTTCCATGGGTGATGAGTTGAGTGATTTTATTGTTGACAGCGTTGTAGAAGGCATGAAAATTCTCTTGGGAAAGGTCTGTGTCGGGAGTCGTCAGCAAAGGCTTGAGTAGCCCGAGGCGGTGTCACCATGCTCATACCTCGATGGCACACGACAACAAGGTCCCGCAGCTGGATTGCGGCGCGTTTCCGCACATCGTCTCCAAATCTAGGAAAAGTTCAGCCATTTTAGTCCATCTTCGGCCACAAGAGGTCTCACCGAGATCGTAGGTTCCTTGTGATGTGCTCGAGTCGTTCGAGCGCTACTTGCTGTTGTTGCGCCATCCTCCCCTACTGGCGCCGCAGCAGCGACAACAAGCCGGCATGGACCAGATGTGGTTGCTGAATTAGTATGATGTGCTTGTTGACCCGTCCACTACCTCGAATGGTGCGCGACCCAAAACTGGTCAGGCAATGGTGCGGGCGCCGTAGTCACGGTGACGATCGTTCGGCAATCAAGCAAGCGGATGTTGAGAGGGTAGGCGGTGGGATAAACAGATGATGTGAGGCCAAGTTTACCCCTCATTTGACTCCAGAGCTGAGGTGAGCAAGTGACAGATTTAGCTCCCCTCTTGAAAGGAAAAATAGAAAAAAGCAAGTGGGCAAAGATAGGAGGGCAGCATCACTAGATCCCGACGGAGCTTGAATTTGGAGTGACGAGGTGTTCGTTAGCTTCACTGTCAACGGGCACCAATTAGAACTAGGCGGTCCGCTGACGCACCAGCCTCATGTAGTGTGGGGGGGGGGGGGGGGGTTTCGCATCAGCTCCGTATATGTACTGTACTCTGCACATGGTGCCGCCTGTAAACGCGGGAGCACAACATTGTGTGACAGCATAAATGGAAGCTCCGAAGTTCAGGTTCGTAGGTGCCAGTTGGTGAGATAATGCTGCGCCACGACCTGTCATCGTGCACACTGTACTCTTCCCTCGGTGCTAAGACTGCCCCACCAAACCTTCCTATCTTTCCTTGGTTTCGCCATCGCAGTCGTCTCTGCGAAGGTCGACCACGTCGCAACGAGCCATCAACCCCCCCCCTCGTGATCCAAAGCCAACCGCAACATCCCTCTCGAATTCTTGCACCTTCCGCTTGTCTTTCAAACGCGTCACAGATCAAGGCGCATCTTTTCGACATGGGCAACGATGGCGGATCCATCCCCAAGCGCAGCGAGCTTGTCAAAAATGCAGCTCGTGCACCCACGGTATCAGAACTGAAAGCGACAGCATTAGAATCACTCATCCACGCCTGGGCCCATTGCGCCCTCAGCGGCGCGCCGCTCGATATGGAAACAGCTGTTTCTGATTGGCGAGGCCGGTTGTGCAACTACGAATCGGTACTGAATGGCCTCATGCCCTCTGACGAATCCAGCCAACCCAGCCCTCTCACCCTCGGCATCAAGTCATTGCGAGATATTGTGCGGTTGAAATTCTCAAAGTCTGGCGACAAGTGGGCATGTCCAATATCAATGAAGGAAATGGGACCCTCTTCGAAGGCCGTCTACCTGGTTCCTTGCGGTCATGTCTTCGCCGAAGTCGCCCTGACAGAAATTCATGAACGGTCATGTCCAGAATGTGGCGAAGGCTTTGAGCAGGAGAACATGGTCACGCTGCTTCCAGCGACAGAAAAGGATGTACAGCGACTGGAGAAGAGAATGGATAGCTTACATGATAGAGGGTTGACGCACAGCCTGAAGAAGGATAAGGCCGAAAAGATGAACAAAAAGAAGCGGAAAGGGGCCGAATTCACGGAGAACAGTCGAAACCTCGAGATTGGTGGACAATCGGACAAGTCCTCGCAAAAAAGGAGTGCTGACCCAAGGATAAGTGGGATTAATAATCCCATGGCCGCATCGCTGACGGCCAAAGTTCTGGCGGAACAGGACGATAGGATCAAGCGAAGGAAGCATGCGTCTGCGATCGCGTCTCGGTAAGGAGAGATGGCAAAGGGATGAAATTGGCATGCGATGAGCATGAAGACGGAGCACGTGAAGGCTGAGAAGGTGCTATATATGCCATTGCACCAGCCATGCTGCGAAAGAAGCCGACGACGAATCGAACATGTCGGGTCAGGGCGAGTCGCGGTCTATCGACATCTCCCGTAACACATACGACTCACAAGACTTGGGAGAATATTTGAAGTCGGAATGTTGGGAGTTCTCATCCAGCTCCGTTTTTAATGGACATTTCGGGAGAAGTCCTCATAGCGCCGTCATTCCATCGACAGTGGTTCAAAGCTTCCTAGCGTGGACAACCAGACGTCGCGGGGCATTTATGTGCACAGGCTCGCTGCGTTGTTTAAGGGCAAGTTGGAGAAACTACAACGATATTAGTCCGTTGCTTTACAAGAAAGTTCAGAGCGTTCGATGGACTTGATTCGGCTCGGAATCGCTGGATGCGGGTATCACGAGGCTTTTCCTTAACACCGGGTTTGCGCAACATCCTGAGAACAACTTCCACGCGGTCATACCCAGCGTCTCGTCGCCCTAGCTTCCTGTCGCAAAGCCTCATATGCGTCGCGCGATGGTGAGCAGATGCCAGAAGAGCTGTCACTAGCTAATCATGTCTGCGATTCGACCAGCCGTATTCACAGAAAGAGTGCCAGGGGTTCATCACAAAACACACACGCGCGCGCGCACACACACATATGCACACCGATGTACAGATTTAAAATAAGTAGAGTAGTCGCCAGCTGGAGAAAAGGATGCGCGATCAATACTGCCCCTCCGTTTGGACCATGACAGTCTGGGGTTTTTTTCCTCACGAAAAGTATTGCTGCTTCAATTCAGGCAATTAGTTACCTGAAAGCCTACACGTCAAACACAGTAGTTTCGCAACGAGTTCTTAATTCTCCAGAATACACCGACACACCCAGCGCATGCTATTTGTCTCCCGGCATTTCTTCGCTTTGACTTGGATTGTCTTGGCACTATAATCGTGCTTTCTTGACATCCCGCCCACTTGACATGGTCAGGCTTGATTCCGCTTTCCAATATTCTGGCCAAAGGATTTAGAATTGCTATCGGATGTATTCTCCAGGTGCTAGCAAAAGAGAAACCAACCAGGCCATTGGGACTGCTCGATGTTGGGAGTGCTCATGTACGCGACGCTCAGTTCGCGGGAGAGACGACGTATGTAAGGCAATAAATCATTCAGTCCCTTTTTGATATTTTGCTTTTCTTCCAAAGCTTTAAGCCAGCCGAGTAACATTTCAATTCCACTTACGTCCTGTTACAATTTTTTAATTCAAAATGCTGAAAATAGATGTATACCGCAAAGCAAGACGCAAGGTGAGGCGATTATGTTTCTCCACCATCGTGATGTCATCGCCAACATGGCCATCATCAACACCAAATGTCCACGGGAAACCTATTTCGGCTGCCTCCCTATTTATTTGATTCTGTGAAGGCCCAAGTCAACTCAGACCTTGAATTTCATCCACTAGACGTGCATCTGCAACCATGGCTCTCGGCACGCCTTCACCACTTGCTACAAAAATCAAGGTACGTACGTGATTCCCCAAGTTTTCCAAGCACACCAAAAGGCAAAGCACGCGCCGACGACGCAGGGCTCAGCTGTCAAACGGCCTGTCAGCGCCGCAGATTCAACTCGGCCTCTACATGATGTCGGGTCGAGAGGTGAGCCAGGCGGTGCGAAGCGCCCTGGAATTGGGCTACCGCGGCTTCGACTGCGCACAGATGTATCGCACTGAGCGAGAAGCAGGCCGTGCCATCGGTGATTTTCTCGCCGGGCCGCTGAATACGCAGGGACTCAGGCGGGAAGACATTTTCTACACGTCGAAACTGAGCTCCAACAGCGGCCACTACGACGCGGTCCGACGATCCATTGACAAGTCAGTCCAGATGAGCGGTCTCGGATACATAGATTTGTTCCTGCTTCATAGTCCGTACGGCGGCAAGGACGCCCGATTGACGAGCTGGAGGGCTCTTGAAGATGCGCTCGACTCGGGTCAGGTCAGGATGATTGGTGTCAGCAACTACGGCATGGCACACGTGAGTTTATGTGTGTGTGTTTGTGTCTACGAGTTTAACGAGAGCAGCAAGGCGTGCGCGGGGTGCTGATGGTTTTATCTTGTCGCGGCAGATTGAGGAATTGCTGGCGTCGAAGCCGCGAGTAAGGCCCGTCATTAACCAGATCGAGGTTCATCCGTTCAACACCCAGCAAGCAATCCGTGAGGTCTGCGCCAAACATGACGTGGCCGTCGAGGCCTATGCGCCCTTGGCCAGGGCCATGCGGTTCAAGCACCCTGTTGTCGTGGACTTGGCTGGCAAATATGGCTGTTCGCCGGCTCAGCTTCTGGTCAAGTATGTTTCCTTGGCTTGTCTCTTGAGAAAGCACAAAGTCTCTTTGCTTCTTCCTTTTCTCTTTTTTCTTTCTCTTTTTTTTTTTCATTCTTCCTTCTCTTGTTCTTCCTTCTCTTGTTCTTCACTCTCTTGTTCTTCACTCTCTTGTTCTTCACTCTCTTGTTCTTCACTCTCTTGTTCTTCACTCTCTTGTTCTTCACTCTCTTGTTCTTCACTCTCTTGTTCTTCACTCTCTTGTTCTTCACTCTCTTGTTCTTCACTCTCTTGTTCTTCACTCTCTTGTTCTTCACTCTCTTGTTCTTCACTCTCTTGTTCTTCACTCTCTTGTTCTTCACTCTCTTGTTCTTCACTCTCTTGTTCTTCACTCTCTTGTTCTTCACTCTCTTGTTCTTCACTCTCTTGTTCTTCACTCTCTTGTTCTTCACTCTCTTGCAAAGACAGGTGATCCCAAAGAGTAGAAACTGACAAACAAGCACCGAGTAGATGGAGTTTGCAGCACGGCATGATGACGTTGCCAAAGAGCGTGCAAAAGGCGCGGATGGCTGAGAATTCCGACGTTGCCAGCTTCACCATTTCAGCTGCCGACATGGGCGTCATGGATGGCTTGGATGAGAAGCTGGTCACTGACTGGTACGATTGCGGCCCTTTTGTTCAATCGCATGTAGACTGTACCTGACAAAAGTTTCTAGGGATCCTACCAACGCTGAATAGAGGGGGAAAAGAAATTTGCAGGGCGGTTCTTTGCAATGGGAACGACTTGGTTTGGCTCGGCTTTCGCGAGCAACACTGGACCTCTCGCAACCAATCTCTTGGTGTTGATTCGCGCTCATGGCGTGTTCATATTGATAGTGCTAGCGCCGTCTTTAATATATATATATGCTTAAGGCCACTCTTCCAATGCATCCTTTGCAGCCTTTTGTCATTTGGCAGAACCAGCGGAGGATTGGCCGTGCCTGGGAGCAAAAGTTGGGAAAGGAGGACAGCACATCTTCGAGTAGAGCCGGATTGGTCCCTTCTGAACCTCTTTCCCTGCCCAAGTATTTCCAGACGGCCGCCAGTTTGAGACGAATGCACAATCCTGCGTCTCACTGTGATGGAACGCTGGCGACTCGAGGAGCAAGAACGGCATCATCAGATGCTGATTTGGTTCTGAAATGGTCACAGCAAAATCGTGATGGCGGCCGCCGCGATTGAGACGAGACAGACAGGCCCTCATCGGGCCAGAGCGTCCGCAGGCGATATCAATGTGGTTTGCTTGTTTGCCGTTCCGCTCAGCACCGAATCATTTCAATTAAAAAGAAAATCCCAAGCTTTAGTCCTGAGAGTTGACCAAGACGCTCGGGCATGTCAAATAAATTTGATTCCAGCACATGATCGAATCCGAGCAAAAATCTCTACTTCGCCACACATCGCGGGAAAAAAACAAGGAACCAAAAAAACAAATACCCCTATTGCTTCGGGGTAGATTTGGCCAGCAACGGCAACGCCAAAGCCACCACATCGCTCGCAACACCCCAGCTGATTTCGAACCCCCGACCGCCAGCACCATACGCATGAATGACAGACAGCCTGTCTGGTCCAGACCCCTCCGGTCCCGACAACTGCTCAATCTCCAGCCTCACGCCTCCGAGGCGAGTCGGCCGCCGGCCCACAACGTCAGTCAAGACACAGACCGGCTCGTGCCTGGTCTGCTGCAGCGACGACGAGGCCTGGAGCAAATGCAGCCCGTTGGCCAGCAGCCTTTCCCTCGACGACTTGTCCGGGGCCGAGCGCCAATCATGCGGCTCCTTGGTACCGCCGACAACCGTCCCGCCGTCAAAGAAGCGCGGGATGAGGAAGCTCCAGGACCCATCCTTGCCTTGTCTCGTGACGGTCGTATCAACGTCAAGATTTGTCAGGATGGTTTGTCCTAAGAGATGAGGGCTCAGTCTCTCCTGCTTCTCGACTGCCCAGGCCAATAAAAAAAAAGGGAAGAAGAAGAGGAAGAAGAAGTGGAAAAAAGCAAACCTCTAGTTGGAAAGTAATCTGGGTCGCCAAACCCCGTACCGCTGGCATTCACCACCAGCACAGCGTCTGGGGCAAAGGCCAACGCTTCCGCCTCGCTCTTCAAGGTCGCCTTGAGTGCTCTGCCTCCCTGTAGCAGAAACCTGCGGAGCAAGAAGGCGCAGTACACGGGCGGATTGACACAAAACGTCTCGTACTCGAACCCGAGCTCAACATCGTCGTCCGGTAGCTCTGACGGCTCGTGCCTCCTGTACTTTGGGAGTCCTGTCTCCCTCGCAAAGCTGGCTGCGTCTTGCTGCCGGTACGCTTGGTCCGGAGCATCGAGATACTCGACGCCCTTGGCCCGAGTGATGCCGCACGTCGGATGGGACGCAACCAGTCGGTCAAACTCGGCGACCGTTTGCTTGAGCCATGCCGCCTCGCGTTGCAGCTGCGGCGTCGACGCCGGGATGGGACGGACATGTGCGCCGGCCCACATGGACGCGTAGTTGGCCGAGTGGCCCAGAGGCGCCGCGGCAGGCCATTCCTGCGCCAGGAGCACAGTATGATGCTGCGGGAAACGTGCCTGGAGCTTGATGCCAGCCGATAGGCCTATTACGCCGGCGCTGTACCTTTGGTGGTTAGACCGGCGTGAACTTTGGAGAGAGAGAGAGAGAGAGAGAGAGAGAGAGAGAGAGAGAGAGTGATGCCAGGGCTTTAGCAGGTCAGAACTCCGCATCGACGTACCCTATGATTGCGACTGTTGGTTCGCCAGACATTTTCTTGATGGTGATGATGATGGTGATGATGATGGTGATGGTGATGGTGATGGTGATGCGGCGGAACTCATGGCACAGGTGACGGGTCTGGTATCCATCAGCATCTCGGTTTTTGACCCCGCCATTACCAGCTGAAACTCTCCAAAATCCGAGCTAGTACCTTGGTTTTTATTTATTTTTTTATTCTAATTGTTGAAAAATTGATGCAAAATCCATGTTACGTACATTCGTCTTGTCCCCCATTGTCACCTCTGAACCAAATCCATGTATCAGGCAACCAACCTCATGCAAAATCACATCTTCATCACGGCTTCCACTCGAACCCAGGATGCTTCCAGTCCAGGTCCTCGATTTCCTTTTGAGTCATCCCTTGCAGCTCAGCCTCGGTGTGCCTCTCTGCGCGCTTCTTGTTATCCCAATTCATCCAGAGATGCGTCAAGATGCTCACTACAAGACTCGTGCCTGCCACCGCCAAGTTAAGCCCGTTTCCGGCGAGGTAGTCGGGCGCGTCCTGGGGCAAGAAGGCGAAGCTGCTGACCAAGCCGCCGATGTTGCCCATCATGACGTTCGCTCCAATGGCCGCGCTGCGGGCCGTGTCGCTGACAACATTTGCCGAGACCTGCGCATTGCACAGCGCGCCGTTGGCGAATATGGACGCAGTGATGAGAAACGTGGCAGCATACTGGACGGACGGGGCCTTCGACCCTAGGAACATGGAGTATCCAACCATGGTCAGCGGTGCTGACAGGCTGAGAAAGACCTGTCGCTTGTCCAGACGCCAGCTCAAATATGGGATGGCGACGGTGAAGACGGCCCCCACCAGGTAAGGCGGCGCTGTCAGGAACTGCTGCTGGGTCGGCGTTTTCGAGCCAAAGATGGCCCTGACGATGGTGGGGAGGAAGAAGGCAAAGCCCTGGACGGTGACATTGCTCAGCAAGAAAATAAACGCCGTGCTCAACGTGACCGGGTTCAAGATGCCGCGCTTGAACTTGACCAAGTCCATCCTGTCCAAGAGTGCCGTTTGTCCGACGCGCTCTGACTTGACGCGGCATATGGCCAGCTTTCTCTCCTCGTCGGAAAGCCAGCGCGCCGTTTCCGGTCGATCGGTAAGCGTGGCGAGAGCGACGAGGCCAAGTCCGATGGTGATGAGGCCTTCGATGGCAAATATCATGCGCCACTCGTGTACGCCCGCAAAACTATCCAGATTCAGGATCCCCGAAGCGAGGAGTCCACCAAAGGCTCCCGCCAGAGGCGAGAAGACGATGTAAAGCCCCAGCCTGAAGGTGAGCTCCGACCGCCGGTACCATCTCGAGAGGTAGTATGCTATGCCCGGCAGCATACCGGCCTCGAAGATTCCCAAAAGAAACCTGACGCCTGCCATCTGGGCGAAATTGCCGACCCATCCCGTCGCCAGAGACACCACTCCAAACAGAATGGTGGACATGGGCAGAAACCACCCCGGCCCTATACATTTGCAAACGAGGTTGGATGGGATTTCAAAGACGATGTACGACGCATAGAAAATTGAGATGACCTCGTTAAAATTGTTTTCCTTGAAGCCAAGCTCAGCTTCCAGCCCGGCAATACGGGCGTTTCCTGCGGAAAGAAAGGAAGAAAAATTGTCAGCCTTCTCTTCCTCTACTTCTACTACTACTTCTCCTATGCTCTGCACATCCGCCAGCCGCCCGCAAACAAGGGGGAAATCTCGGCAGCCATGTGTCATGGAGGCTGCTAGCTTTGGCTTCTTTTCTGCATTGTATAGTGCAGGCACGTACCGAAGTTTATCCTGTCAATGAAGCAGAACAGGTACAGTACCGCTACCGTAGGAATGACGTAAAGATCGATCTTCAGACGAAGCTTCCTTTCCGCCTCGGGATCTAGGTCTGCCAGGGATTCGCTGCCCCTGTTTTGACGGATCATTAGCATCAGCATTTTGGCCTCTACAATCCCTACTGGTCTATGAAGTTTCATCAGGAAGCGAGGCCATACTCACTTGACCGTGACTATCCGTCCACGCTCGGCTGCGTGGCACACCTGATTCCCGCTTTCGACTGCATCGCTATCCGTCGTTTGAACCCCGCTGTCTGTATCCATCTGCTCGTCTTTCTTGTAAATATGTCCAAGGTGCCGCTAGCACGATATCGAGCTTGAGCTGTGCGTAAAGGGATAGCACAAGCGCAGAACTGTGTTAGCAGAAACAAGAGCCACAGCTCAATGTCAGTTCGAATGAAGTTTTGCAACAGGAGCGCGTGAGGACTGGTGGAGACTAAGTCAAAGATTCAGCCGCGCCTACCCGGATCAAAATTCAACACGGGCTGTTGCAGTAGCTCTAGCCCTCCTGCATCTACAGAGTCAAGTGGAGAGTCGTTCATCGTCGAAATGACTCGTGAAAAGCGCTGGATGGTCTGATATTTAGAAGAAACCCCAGAGGAAGAGAAGTTGGGAATGGAATGGCGAGAACCACACTCACTCCGGCCTCGGCTGCGTACAGAATATGGATAGCCTGCGCCAAGACATGTGTTTCTTAAGTAGACGACTTATTATGCTTCTCGTGGCAGTGACGAAGGCTTTGCAAATCAGTTTCTGGGGACAAACAATGCGAGGAGCGGCGACCAATCAGCCCAGACTGTCCCAGGCTTGGCAATAGTCTCCACCAAGTTAACGAAGCCGAAGATGGATGGATCTGCGAGAAACGACCGTCATATAATTACCTGCCGTTCAAGGACCGAGCCGCTCCCATGTTTCCGGTCAGTTTTAAAGCTCCAAGGCAATTGTCAAAAGTACTGCAATTCAGAACGCGCCCTCCCGGTGATATGCCTAGCGTCACCACTGCCTTCTGCCGTCAATACTGCCAAAATGTAGTCGTGAATGATATGGCAGTGCTTTCTGCCGTCGTAATATTTTACGATATGTGAGCTATAAATCAAAAGCTTAATAACTTCCCAACCTGTACATCGTGGCTGTGTTGAAGCATGATCGGTAGCGCCAGTACTGCGCCAAGATTGTTTCTTTCTTTTTCAAGGGAGTGCCTCATCATAGCTACTATGCAGAGTTGTTCGGGTTGAAGGAACAACTTGGAACTGGGTATTTTTTCGAAAAGGCGATATAGAACTCTGCACTTTTTTTTTGTTGCACAACATCTCTTATGATGCAAGAAGGAAAAAAAAAAGATCGTCTTTTGTGAGTATCTTTTTTGAACGTATCTGTCTTGAGTAACG
>JMQE01001758.1:0-12525 GCA_000731825.1 Hypocrella siamensis | reverse complement strand
GGGGGGGGGGAAGGGGGGTGGACCTTGGCGCGGGCTAAAAGTGGATAGGATTGCAAGAAAAGAAAGGGCTGGGTCAGGGGCTTCGCGGTGGAGACGGGCCAAATGGCGGCGGCAGCGCAGAAGATGAAAGGCCGCCAGCTCCGTACATGGCAAGTAGCTACAGTGGGGAGAGGGGAAAACACGCTCTGTGCCTAGTAGTGGTGTGATTGGTGTGGGTGGTGTACATGTAGTTTGGTGCGGTGGCGTAGGTGTCCGTCCAGGAACCTTCTGTACGCATAACCTGAAGGACTAGCCTGACGAACTCTGTGAGTAGCTACCTGCAGCGGGTCTTGGCTAGTGCCTCGCTGTACCCGTAGGTGGAAACTCTACGGAGTACGGAGCACAGAAAGTCTGATGCCCACTTAATACTCAGAACATGAAGTATCTGCACAGGCACCCGCATAGCGTTATGTACAAGCCTCGGTACGTTGCGCGCCAAATATTAGTAGCAGGCATCGGGGCAGGTATGGATCCTGCCAGGATCTAGTATCTAGCACATGAGCGAGCAGGGGTGGTTTATGGGGAAGAGGCAGCACACAAGCCCTTGTCTGTCATTTCAAGTCGGGGTTCGCAGTGCCAAAGCAGGGAAACGGCCGTTTCCGTACAGACATCGGTCCAACTTGGGCGACGCTCGTTTTGGCATCGCAGGCATGAAGAAGATGAAGATGGACCATGTGGCCATGGCGGCGGGCCCGAGACGGGCGCCATCAAGCTGGCGGGGGATGCGTTCAGTCTGCTACAATGATTGCACGGAGGGTGTCATGCGAATCACCCGTCCGCCCGTCCGCCTTTGTCATGACTCTCTCGATGTCTTGAATTTTTCATGACTTCTTGTGTCTTGACTCCTGTGTCTCTTGTCTCTCTGGTGCCTTGGTGCCTGAGGTAGGCTCGCCAAGCCAGCCAGCAAGGCCAGAGCCAGCAGGCTGGGAGGTACGTACCTGCCTATGCTCGCTGCCCTGCAACGTGTCGCGGCGCCACCCTTCTGCACCTGCAGGTACGAGCCCAAGCTACGCAAGATGGCTGGCAGCGAATCAAACAACACCATCTCAGACACGCCGGGCCTCCCTTTCTCATCTGCATCTGGAAAGTCTGGAATGCACAACAAGCCCCAGCGCGATCAGCAGGTCTCGACGTATGCATTGCTTCTCATTGCCGTGGCAAGCATCGTCTGCGGCCGGCTACAAGCAGCAAGAACACCAGCAGGTGCAGCCAGCAGGTACTGTAGGTGCACATGACCAGTCGGCCGGCACCCGGAGGCTCTCTCGCGCACGGCCCGTGCAATTCCCTTTTTTTTTTTTTTTTTTTTTTTTTTTTTTTTTTTTTTTTTTTTTTTTTTTTTTTTTTTTTATTTGCAATCATCCCCAGTCCATTCGTCTGTGTCTGTGGCCCCTTGTGCCTGCCGAGAATCAAACTGCCGCACCCACGCACTTACGCACCCACGCACCCACCGCCTCTTTTGCTCACAAAACCAAAAAAACCACTCACACCTCATCAAATCAAACAAAAACCGGGACCTCGGGCGCCGCCAGACAGGCATGGGCTCGTTTCCTCCAAATTGCGCCCTCGTTTTCATTTGCTCTAGATGCGACGCGACGTCGTACGATCCGTCTTGGCCACGACAATGCAATCACCACGCCCATCTATCCATTGTCGCCGCGCTGCATCCGTCATGCAGTCTTGCAAACCTGCTGGCTCTACCTTCGTACTCTGCTCGTCCACCGAATTAGACTACGTGTGCCACTAGCCTTGCGCCGCTAGCCAGCTAATTGTGAATCTTAAGCACACCAAGCCTCCGACCGGGCTCGATTCCAGGACAACGCACTAAAGATGCTTTCGAGCAGAAGCCTAAGCCAGAAGCCGCCTCATCGGCCGCATACCTCATGGACTGAAGGCTAATCGTCGCTGAGGTCTCGTCTGTCTGCATGTCCATTTCGATCGCCCGACATCTCCGGGTTTGCGCCGCGTATCTATTAATCTGCATGAAAATCCACGCCGCAGCTACGGAGGCTACGGACCATTTTGGCACATCAACGGAGTACGGAGTACAGATGAGGCAGGCAGACTTCATAGTACGGACGGAGTGTTCGGCACATGTCTGCTCCGAACACTTGCACATGCAAAAAGTATTGAGACTCCTCGCGGGAGCGACCGCTCGATGACTACGTCAATAGTACGTATCGTTGCCGCCCAACGAGGCTAACAAGCTCGAGTGTGATGAGACTTTGGGCGCCATGTCATATATACGCATTGGACTTTGACTTTGACTTTGTGAACCCTGCTCTTGCTACACCGGCTCAAAGGGTTCACGCCGAGAGACTAGAGAGACCAGAGTTTCGTACTGGTTTCAATGGCCGCAGCCATGGCACTTGAGCGCCTTGCCTAGAACCTGCATGGCTGTGTCTGGAGGCTTTGGAAGGCTTTTCTTAAAAGCCATCAAACTTGTCACTAAGGTCAGCCAGAACGGAAGGCAGCTGCCCACACAGAAGTCTGTGTGAGCGAAAGACTTTACAACGAGGTTTACTTTGACTTTTTTTTTTGATTGAGGTGATAATATGGCTCTTCACGGTGTGAAACCTTGACTGAGTGAGGTTTTACTCTTGATGATGAATATCGCGATCAGGCTTCGGACAAAACCAACTTCTTTGCAACCTTATCGAGACCAGTTGAATTTTCGCCGACCCTCGATCGAAGACGTCTGTTTTCATGCCCAAAAGCGCTGATGGACCAATTCGCAGCAACCGGCGTCGGCGGCTCCATGAAGGCAGCGACCATTAGAGGAATCATTTCCTCCCTTGCCCATAATTTTGTAGGAGCCCTGCCCGCATATATTCTCCCTGCCTATGGTGTCACATGCGCATGATCCACCAATGACCGGGATGCCGCAACTTTTCAATCCATCACAGCTTTGTTGGGACAATCTCGATAGATCGAATAAGCAGTCCTAGGCCAGAGTTTCTCCAGAAGTTCCGTTCTAGGACGCAGTTACGCACCCGAGCAGGACGAGAACGGACCGGGCATTTTTCTGTTGTTCCAGACGAGTAGTCAACAATGAGGGAGCCAGATGGAAATAGAAAGGGAAGATAAGGGGTATTTACAATATATGTATATACAGACAAAATACTCGGGATGCTGCCGGATTTATCGGCATTCCAGGGGCAGGCAAAGCGGACAGCTAAGCGCGTTCACTGTTCCTCGTTTCCAATGGCTTCCCAAAGGGCTCTGTGACGCGCTTCTTGACGCGCTTCCTGACTGATGGGCTCTGCGAGGGTCTGCCTGACTGACTGGCCCTGTGATAGGTTTAAGATGGTAGTACTTCATTATTTCCTCCGGAGGTCTTCCTGGGGCCTCTCCCTGCGAGACTTTGCGAGTCTTTTTCTCTACGAGGTTAAACGGGGCTTTTTTTATTAATCTTTGGAAGGAGCCTAGCCGCTGCTGATCTGTCAAAACGCCGAGGACAACAGACTTCATCACTATCCAGTCTTTCGAGATGCTCTTTCACATAGAGTTTGCTTCGAAGCTAAGCAATTCTCCTTCGAATAATGGGGTGAAGGGCTCACAGTGTTCCGCTTGACTGAAGCTGTGTTCCGCTCTTGGGAGCAAAACCTCTGTTCTCACGCGAATATTCGAGAACTCGGTAACGATATGTCTCAAAGGATTCAGGGAGCATTTTTCAACACCTCTGTACGTCGGTGGGAGGGCATATGGAATGGATGACGCAGAATGCCATGTCTGTTTGGCGGAGTCGTAATCTGCTTGGTTCTGTTTCGGCGTACCACTATCTTCCGAACTTGGCGTGAAGGCGTTTCTTTTCTTTACTAGCCGGTGCCAGTGATTCAAGGCGGCAGTGTGATTACATGACGTGGAAACAAGAAGAACGGCTCCCGGTGATGGCGAAGAATGGAATTTGACCAAGGCGGTCCGGCTCGCTATGGCAGCGACACTGCGCAACAGCCTCACGACATCGACGCTCATGCCTCCAAGAATTGGTGTCCACAGACTCATGTCCAGCCGAAAGTGAATACCTAGGTAGCTAGTCGCTCTTGCAGGGGGCTGTTGACCAAGTTGGTGATATGGCTGATTTCCAAAGGCGCTCGATTCCTCGTCCGCTACAAGAGCATAGGATCGTCAACGATGCCGGCGTTGACAACTCTGGGGGGAAATTATCTCACTTCCTACAGCTCCCCTGACCTGACCAGTGCTCGGGCGATTATCTGATAGAAGGTGGTGATGATGAAGAGTCTCATCGGACTCTTTTCTTCTCCTCCAACGCCCACGCGGCCAAGCATCTATTGGCGAGAAGTTTCATTCCTACAGCACTTGCCCGACTGATGGCGGCCTATTTTCAGTCTCTCATCTGCCTGAACTAGACATCCTTGGTCAAGTATCCGACTATCGGTCATAACTTCGGGTTAACTGTCTCGAGGAGCTCCAGAAGTCGCGGCACGGAATCACCGCAATAACGCTTTCAAACAGCCGCTGTTCGAATGAGAAATCCGGCCAGTGATGCGACCAATTGCAGCAGAATGACATGCACAACCTTGGGACGCCTGGTTAAGTTAGCTGACGCCTTTTATATTCCAACTGTTGAGGTACGCAGGTTCTATGGGAGGGCTGACGGGAACTGCCGGTCGAGGCGGGCCTGGAGTGGGGCTGCGTGTGCTAGTGACCGCCTACCCGTTACAGGAGAATGATGACCCCTCCCCCGAGAATCGGAGTGCGGCAGAACTCAATTCGATCTTCTTTTCATATTCCCGCCCGCAGTTTGCGTTTTCTGACTAATAACTTAGTAAGTTGTCCTTGTTGACGGACACGACTCTTCTCAGATTATCAGCTTGAAATATGCCCGGGGGAATCATTCGCTGAGAGGCGTCTTTCAACTCAGCGTAGATCTTGCCAGATTGCTGCCCGCCATGGGGCTTCCTGATCCCACCATCGACCTTGACTGGAGCGGCTACGTCGGCGCCATTCACGAGATATTCCACAAGAATGCTTTGAAGAATCCCGATGCGCCGTGCGTCACGGAAACGGCATCCTCCACGACACCCGAGAGAAGATTCACCTACAAGCAAATATATGAGGCGTCCAATGTATTGGCCAACCAGCTTCATGAAGCTGGCATCACCAATGGTGATGTCGTCATGATCTTTGCCTACCGCTCCGTCGAACTTGTCATTGCCTTCATGGGAACGCTCGCTGCCGGTGCTACAATTACTGTCCTGGATCCCGCGTACCCTCCGGCGAGACAACAAATCTACCTCGAAGTCTCCCGACCCAAGGCTCTGATCACGATTGGCAGGGCCAGGGACGAGAATGGTGCTTTTGCGCCGCGTGTTCAGAAGTACATTGACGAGGAGCTGTCTCTCAAGATACAATTTCCCGAGCTGCGTATGAGCGACGATGGCCACCTCACTGGTGGTGAGGTTGACGGGAAGGAAGTCTTCACCGACACTGAAAGCAAAGCATCGACGCCTCCAGATGTTCTGGTGGGACCGGACTCAACAAGTATCCTAAGCTTCACCAGTGGCACGACGTCCACACCCAAGTACGAGAAACGCCGACCCTTGAAGCTCGGACGTTAGCTGACTATTTACAGGGGCGTGTTGGGCAGGCATTACAGCTTGGCCAAGTACTTTCCGTGGATGGCCAAGACTTTCAACTGGACCTCGGACACAAAATTCGCTTGTCTAAGGTGGTGAAGCCTGCCAAACATGTTACCCGTCACAGCTCTGCTGACCCATTGACAGCGGCATAAGCCATGACCCTATCCAGCGAGACATTTTCAGCCCCCTTTTCATGGGCGGGGAGCTAATCTGCCCTGCTCGCGAGAATATCGCCCATGAAAGGTTGGCTGAGTGGTTCCGCGACCACAAACCCAGCGCAGTCCATTTGACGCCCGCCATGGGCCAGATCTTGTGCGGCGGTGCCAAGGCAGAGTTCCCTTCATTGAAGTGGGTTCTCTACGTCGGTGACATCCTGACCAAGAAGGATTGCGCTGCGCTCCGCAAGCTGGCACCCAACGCGGAGATCTGCGCTGCGTATGGTACTACCGAGACGAGCCGCAGCGTATCATACTACCACATCAAGAGCCACGCCGAAGATCCGAGTGCGTTGGACAGGTTCGGTGACGTTGTCCCTGCCGGAAAGGGCATTGAGAACGTCCAGCTCCTCGTTGTCAACCGGGAGGATCCAACCAAGCTTTGCGGCGTCGGTGAGGTCGGGGAGATTATGTTGAGAGCAGCAGGCCTAGCCGAGATGAGTCTCCCTTTTCTCTTTCTAAAAGAACCCTGCTAATTCCCGGCTTTACGGGTATCTGAATGACCCAGAGAAGACCAAGGAGAAATTCCTCGACAACTGGTTCGTCGACAACCAGAAGTGGGTTGAGGCTGATAACAAAGTTGCCAATCTCGCCAAGGAGCCATGGAGAAAGTATTACAAGGGCCCACGGGACAGGATCTACAGGAGCGGCGACTTGGGGCATTTTCTGGACGATTCCGGCAATTGCGCCATCACGGGCAGAGCTGACGATCAGGTCAAGGTCCGTGGCTTCCGCATCGAGCTCAATGAGATTGACAGCAACTTGAGAGGACACCATCTGGTCCGCGAGTGCAAGACGCTGCTTCGCAGAGACCGTAACGAAGAGCCGACACTGGTCAGCTACATCGTGCCTGAAGACCAAGAGTGGCTCAAGTGGGTGGCAGAACGCAGCTTGGAAGACACCGAGGAGCAAGGTACCGAGATCGGACCCGTCATCGTGTATTCCAAGCGCTACCGGCCGATGCAGACGGAGGTTCGGGATCATCTCAAATCTCGCTTGCCGGTCCACGCTGTCCCGACCTACTTCATCTTCCTGAAGAAGATGCCTCTGAACCCCAACGGCAAGGTTGACAGCCCAAACCTGCCGTTCCCGGATGCGGCCCTGATCTCGGAAGAGGCCTCGGAGGAGGATCTGAAGAGATGGGAAACTCTCAGCAGCACTGAAAAGGAGCTGGCGGAGCAGTGGGCGACGCTGATCAATGGATTAAATGCCAAGACTCTGCAGTCCGAGTCCGACTTCTTCGAAAGCGGCGGGCACAGTCTGTTGGCCCAGCAGCTCCTTCTCAACATCCGCAAGGACCTGGGGGCCAACGTGTCCATCAGCTCGCTGTACTCGAACCCTTCCCTCGGGGGCCTCGGCACACAGATCGACCGCCAGCGTGAGGGCAAGGATGACTCGGGCGGCGCGGCAGAGGACGGCGAGGCCGCGTATGCCCAGTCACTCGAAGAGCTGCTCGGTAGCCTCGATGCCAAGTATCAGACGGCTGATTCTGCGGCACTCTCACCGGCAGGCAAGACGACCGTCTTTGTGACTGGCGCCACGGGCTTCCTGGGCTCCTACATCGTCAAGGACCTGCTCGAGCGTGAGAATGTGCACGTCATCGCACATGTCCGTGGAACCAAGGGCATCGCGGCTGCCCTCGAGCGGCTTCAGAAGTCACTCCGCGGGTACAGCGTGTGGCAGGATTCTTGGGCCGCCAGGCTCAGCGCAGTCACTGGCGACCTTACACAGCCGCGCCTTGGACTGGATGACGAGACATGGAAGACGCTTGGCGACGCTGTCGACGTGGTCATCCATAACGGCGCCCTCGTCCACTGGGTGAAGCAGTATAAGCATCTCGAGCGCAGCAATGTTCTGTCAACAATCGATGCCCTGCGGCTCTGCAACCAGGGCAAGCCCAAGCTCTTCTCGTTCATCAGCTCGACCAGCGTCCTGGACACGGATCACTACATTAACCTGTCACAAGAGCAGACCAGCACTGGGCAAGGCGCTGTCATGGAAGCAGACGACATGATGGGCAGTCGCAGCGGCCTCGGCACGGGATACGGCCAGTCCAAATGGGTAAGCGGCCTCCACCTCCACCGCCTCCACGGGCGCGCCCTTTTCGCACCTACATCTGATAAAACATGAATTCTGATGGGACCACAGGTATCTGAACAGCTCGTCCGCGAGGCCGGGAGACGCGGCCTACTCGGATCTGTCGTCCGGCCTGGCTATATCCTCGGAGACGCTGCCACGGGTGTCTGCAACACCGACGACTTTCTCATCCGCATGCTCAAGGGCTGTATCCAGCTGTCCAGCCGTCCGCACATCATCAACACGATCAACGCCGTGCCAGTAGGTCACGTCTCGACCGTCGTCGTCGCAGCCAGCTTGAATCCCGTCCCAGCCGAGACAGCAAACGGCGGCAACGACGTGGGTGTTCACGTCGTTCACGTCACGGCCCATCCTCGCCTGCGCATGAACGAGTATCTGTCCATCCTGAGCTACTTTGGCTACGACGTTCCCGAGGTGGATTACGACCACTGGAAGGCGCAGCTTGAGGCGTTTGTCTCGGCAGGTTCCGTCCAGAAAGACGAGGAACAGAGTGCCCTGATGCCTCTTTTCCACATGGCGACGAACAATTTGCCCACGACCACCCGGGCGCCGGAACTGGACGATCGCAACGCCGTTGCTGTTCTCAAGGCCGATGCAGACAGGTGGACGGGAGTAGATGAGAGTGCTGGAGAGGGCATCAGCAGGGAAGCTGTCGGCCGCTTCCTGAGGTACCTCGCCGAGACCAAATTCCTGGCATGGCCAAACAGACGGGGCAGGCAGCTGCCGGCTATCAAGCCTGGTGTTGTCGAGGCGCAGGCGAAATGGGGTGTTGGAGGGCGAGGTGGTGCGGCGTGAGGAGAGGGAAAGGGAAATGGTAAAAAGCATGTTTTGATGAATTTGAGAGCCTAGACAAAAAGTTATGTGGTTGGCATTCGAGTCCCTTTTGAATTTACAAGCGAGATTTCCCGTTTGTGTTATCCACGGTGTTTTGTTGCAGGTCATGTATGGAATCTCCACGTCTTGACACGGTCCGAGTTTCCAGGCTTGAGCCCCCCAACAGTGTCAACAGTGTTGGTTGACGTGGACGAGCCACCGTTGCTCTTGTCATCGTCCCTCGTCGGCGTTTAAGTCAAAATCTGCCCCAACGAGCTCTCGATGTCCAAATCTCATACTCGAGACTCCCAGTCGACGTCGTCATCGTCATGTCCAAAAAAAAAAAAATCTCTGTGAGCGTTCATCTACTCACAACCTTTGAAGCGCCTAGACTAATGACCTGACGCCCACTGCCTGACCTCCAATAAGATACGCCTAGTCTTGTATGACTTGGCTGTTGATTGGCTGAAATATACCCTGCACATGGTTGGCTTACCTGCATTCGCTGTTGCATTTAGTCCAATCCTTGCATGCATCTAGAATCCAAAAGCACAAAGCCGTAACACTCAATGACTTGGAGAAGAAATTGGCTGCAAAAAAATGCCAAAAACATACACCAGCCGGTGTTCGCTGGTCGTCACCGACCCAACTACTAATCTGCCCCTTATCAGCTTAACTATTGGAGAGCGGACGGGATCCCGTGTTCTCTGGTAGGTATGGTCGTATGTACCTTTTACTTAGAATATTTTGCTATATATATGATAATAGCAGAGATGGCCGTCGCGGCTGATCCTTATCCTCGCCTAATATTTGTTCTATCTACCCTGTCCTTGAGTTTTTTCTTTTTTCTAAGCATCCACTGGTGCGCTGATCTGATCAACACTGGCTATTTTTCACGAGGCGCTTTTTGCCCTATGTTGAAGCTGGAAGGGGTTTCCTTCTTAAAAAAAAAAGATAATATGCGCAGACCTGTGTGTGTGCTGTCTAAGCTAGCAGTAAAAGCACGAACATCCAGCCTACGTACCAACTGTCACGACCAGGAAGTGCCAAGCCGGGGCTCACATCAAGTCTTACGAGGCAGGAAAAAACAGACGAAGTGATCATGACGAGGGAGGCTTCATGTCCACCCTGCTATTTTGCGAGACGAAACGCCACGGCACGCACCCAAGAGATGCAGAAGACCAGGTCAAGTTCGCCGCAACGAAGCACTTCGAAGCCGATGAGCAGGTACAGTCTGTTTATGGAATGACTGGCTGGGGAACGAAGGCGCGGTGCTGGATTATTTACCGACCAGCCATCCATCAGCGCGTCCAATTAGTACCCATGTTTGGCACCGACGGGCGAGGTGTGAAGGCGCAGTATATCGACGCAGCTAGCGAGAGTGCCAGGTCTATCACTGCCTCGATCAATCGCATGAAGGGGATCGAGGAGCCGGCGCAGAACTCGTCAGTGGCGCGTGCATCTTCGTATACAGTCAATTACGCGCAGAATTTGGGGTTCTAAAAAGAACCAAGGCAGATGCAGGGTGCAAGCGATGCTGGCCAAAAATCGTGTTATAGTGATACTATTAGTGACTAGGAAATAAATAAATCAAAGTCAACATTTACAGATGCAGGCCATTTATGGCCCGCTTGAGCGAAGATTGTCTGCTGACTAATGCAGCACCACCATAGCCTCTGACGCGCCTGGCAAAGGCAGTCGCTCACTTGCCCACTTCAGCACCTGCAGAATCTCTGCCCATAGGCTCAAATGACGGACAATAGCTGCTTCACATCTCGCTGTGGTCTTTGCAGGCAGATCCTTGCTCAAGGATGTCTTGTAGCAATTTGTATGTGAGTTTGCTTTCTTATTTGTGACACGCACCCCCTGACTGATTGTTTGGTGCTCTCCAGTCAGGCAGGGAAGCTGGCAGCAACCCGTAAAGGTAGACAGTCGAGACCAGCAAAATCTTTGCGACAGCTGCTACTGCAGTCAGCCCGATGGACTTGGAATCGGTTGTCATGTCGATTGCGTCGTTGCCTCTGATATGGAACGCCCTGAGCGACTACTCCAGGCCACGCAACACGCCTTTGACTGCTGTCCCGACGAAGAGCTTCGGCGTCGACGTTGGACCCTGAACGATGCAGTTCCTCGACTCAAGTCTCATTTTGCGCCTCTCGTGCTTCCAGACGAAATATGGTGGCAAATTAGCCAAGAGCTAATGCCACAGCTCGCAGTCATGAGAGCTCGTTCTCTATGGAAGCCTCCGCAATCACATCATATCACCACCGAAACATCCATATGGTGCGATTTTGTCAATGTTGAGGGTTGCAAATACATGTCGCGTCTTTCAAATAACGTAGCAGACATGATCAGTGGTGATCAACGACTGCTTTTCCCCCGATTTGAGACGAACGCAGTGGACTGCGTCCTCACACAAGAGAACCACCTTGGCATCATTGACATCCTGTTCCTCAAGGACGATGACCAAGTGCCTCTAAAGAAACACAGAGTGGGGACGTGGTGGCGCGTGACGCATCTTCATGACGGAGCCACAACCTTTCAGGCCGAATCTGACGTAGGTGCTCTCTTTCATCACGCCCCTGTCTCTTGGAAAGACCTTGGCTCAACTATGAAGCGGAAAGGGTATCAAACTACGTGCAATACGAAGTTCCGTTGAGCACTCCGCCACGAGGTGGAGCGTACCGCCATCAAAGCATTATCGACTCGTCCTCTTCCAGGAAAGGCTCCTTCCTCCTGCCAACTCTCCCGGTTTCATGACTACACTCATTTTCAACGACTCGCATATCACCGGATACTCAATATCATGGCATGATGGCCCGAGGCTTATGCACGCTCATACGCGGGATGAAGATACTTCCGCTTTTTATCAACGGGCCTCTCCCTGCCATCCTGGTGTCTGGCTGTACATACCTGTCGATCAAGACGAATGGATCACGGAGTTGTACATGGGCAGTGGGATGCTGCGACGGGACCGGGCTATAGCGGTGGGCTTTTCCTGAAATTTTCCCTCTCATTCTATGGTTCCTAAGTAACAATGCTCGTCTAGATGATAACGAGCAAGGGTCGGAAGTTCCTTGCGGGGATATATTGCAAAGGTGCGTCGCGGCATTGGACACTCGTTGATCGCCTCAGTCAACAGCCTAGTCGCATATTCTACGAGCATGTTGGATGCGACCCCATCAGCGCACTGGCATTTGAGGACCAACAAGAAACACACCGTGGCGTAAAGCCCGTCTTCGACTCGCCGGCTCCCAACAACATATACACGGACCTCACAGATTTCTTCCATACATGCGCTGTCTTGGACGGTCTTAGAAGGGTCACTCCATGCTACTCGCAGAATTGGAAATCCGTCACCGGTCTGCTACTCGACTTTCATAATGGTCACTGCGAAAGTGTTGGCCAGGTTCGCCTCGACCTACTTGGTCAGAGAATAAATATTACGAGTAAAAATGGAGATTTCATTCTAGTTTTTGACCTCGACTCGGGCAGGTATCCCTACGTGTCGCAATTGGCGACCAATTTCTCGCAGGTCTGCCCAGGCTCTTATGCCCATATTTTGGTAGGCGCCAAAGGACGACTAGACTGGTTCTGGTCACATGGGCAGTGTTTTGTGACATATCAGGGGCAGCAAAGTCCCAGAACTTCGTGACAAGCTGCCATAATCACGCCTCATTCGAGTTAGTCTCCCGCAGTTCTTTCGTTGCATGAGCTTCCCATGTATTTTGCATGGGAAGCTCATGCAACGAAAGAACTGC
>JMQE01001757.1:0-12528 GCA_000731825.1 Hypocrella siamensis | reverse complement strand
GGGGGGGGGGGGGGTGACGCCTTGGGACCTACGAACCAGTCGCCGCTCTGCCGCTTGCCGCCGTGTGTGCGACCGCCGACCAGCCTGTCGGGGTATAGGGACAGTGGTGGTGGTGGGTACATACACCCACTGTTGGTGGGTGTGGGCTAAGCCAAGTCAGGTACTCTCGATATGCCGAGCATTAACCAACCAGAGCCAACCAACACCAGTCGTAACTACACAAGTCAGCGGATTCTCAGTCATCATTTCGTGGTGCAGAGTATTTTGCAAGGCAATCAAGCAGTTGCTTTTCAAAGTATCATTATTCTATCTGTCACGCCAAACTGCCAACTCAAAACTCGAGAGAAGAAACCACCTATCAAAGCAGAGCTGTTCCCTTCGATCATATCCAACAAGATCAAATAGCCCCTCTCTCTTCCTGCCTTATCACTCCTATCTTTTCCCCTTCTCTCTCTCTCTCTCTCTCTCTCTCTCTCTCTCTCTCCTGGTGTGCCGCTTACTAAGTGTACACACTTTCGGTCCATGAGTTCACCTGCAGCCCTCGCTCGGCCATTTCTGCATCTCGCAAAAAGTCCATGGGCATACAAACCAAGTGTCCTCTGACTTGGGAAAGCTTTTCTCGGGCTTCCTCTGGCGGCATGAACTGGTCGTAGATGTGGCCGGCCTTGACGCCTTTTGGCGGCAGATATCGATCGTAATCATCAAAATTTTTAACTGGATAGACGTCATCAGCAAATCGTCCTTCTCCGGCAATCCCTTCCATCATGGAGCAATAACTATGACTACTTACTGTGATCGTCGGGATCGGCGTGGAAAACATTTCGGAATATTTTGGTGTTCTTCTGTGCCTGTCCCATCCACGTGTCCCATAACTGATCTGATAAGGGATCCGCAACGAATTCGAATGAGTCGTCCTTGTCGTAAATGTCATTATCGGGTTCCACATTGGGTGGTTGCGCATTGATATCGCCCATGGCATCTAGCTCTTGGGGCGGAAGCAGACCGAGATGCTCCCGCCAGATATATCGCCGCAAGGTTGCGGCGTGATAGCCTGCCTCGTAGGGCTTGCCGTCCATGGTTGTCTGGATCATGCGGCTGTCTTCCATTACGATGCTCAACTCGCTGTCGTGATCGCCGAGCTGACTTCGATCATTCAGATTGCTGGACCCGCAGATGACAACCCGGTCATCGGCGATGAGCAGCTTGGAGTGGACATAGAGCTCCTCTTGAATCCAATTTTTCAGTTCCGACTCCTCATCTTCGTGATCATCCCAGGGCTCGTCCTTCAACGAGCTTTCTACCTTCATCGCATGATGAGCCACGCTGGCCGCAGAGATGACCTCCTCGTCGGGCTTCTCCTTTTCAAAGATCTCTCTTTTCTCTTTGGCCTGCTCGGCAGCCTTCTTCTGTGAACTGCTCATGTGGGCCTTTCGCTCTTCTGCACGTTCTTGTTTGCGCCTCAAGTGATCGCGACTCAGATGATCCCGGAATCTCCCGCCGCCGCCCTCGTCCTCAGAGCTACTGTCTTCGTAGCCGTGCACACCAGAAGCCATGATTTCCTCAGCCTCCGCACGCTGAACTTGTTGGTAGCTGATACCGGTCTTCTTTTCGGCTTCGCAAATAGCATGAGTTTTGTTCAGCCGATCGTAAGACCGCAGATTGAAGAAGAAAATGTGCTGCCTGGGATCGACTCCCTCCTTTTCAATCTGACCAAAGATGGAGTCTTCACCTCTGCAAATGGACTTGTATTGATAATCCATGATTGCTCTCGTTCCCGACGCGGCGTTTTCCCGGAGATCTCCAGCGAAGCCGGGAATGGCGGGAATTAAAATAATGATGCGGAATTTCCTGTCCTCCTTGGCTGCGCGAACGACAGCCTCCACCATGGCTCTACCAATTGTGTTGTGAATAGGAGCCTGCCCTTCACCCGTGGCCGTGATGAAGAACTGGTTCTCAATGTAGATGTAATGCTGAGCCTTTCGAATAATCTCGGCGTACGCATTTTGGATGGAATGATCTGTGAGAATACCGCTTGACCAGTCGGCACTGGATCGTATGACCTGCGCATGGACAGTGCCTCGATTGTCCAGGTTCTTGGTGCTGAGGGGCGATAACGGATGCTTGACATATTCGCCAACAGGATGCTTAGGCCGTTGGACGCCAACCAAGTCCTCGTCTTCGCCCTCACGTCCCTCCAGCACAATCCAATCGTAGCGCGCATCTCGTTTGTACTTGTCTCTCTTGACAAAGTTCCACCGCAGGACGAAATGCTCGGCAATATCATAAACGCAAGGGCCAATCACTGCCATGGCAACGTCGTGCCACGGCATGCGGCCATACTCGGCCTTGCTCAGCTCATTTTGCTCCCAGTCCTCGACTTTTTGAAAGTCCATGATGCGGTTGTTGTTGAAGTCCTGGCCGGGCCAAATCTCTTCGACCACGCCTTCAGGATGAACGTCTGACAGAGGGTGCTGGCGAGCGTCCCATCGACCGAAGCAGAGATCCAGTCCTCCGATGAAAGCAAGGGCATAGTCAATGACGATGAATTTCTCGTGATGAGCCCAATACATTGTCATGTCAGCGGCGTTCTCGAAGACATTGTGATCGGGATGCCTCATGACGCGAATATTGCCGTGCCCGGGCGTTCCCTCGGGGCAGAGATTGGCAAGAGCCTGTTTAGTGTGGCGAGAGTTGCAGGTCAACGCGGCCTCCACCTCCTTATAGACGGAGACGTAAATCTTGACTCCAGCTTCTGCTCTTCTCTTGAGAATCTGGTCAAGCCGGTAATGCTGATGGTGGTAGGCAGGCCGTCGCATGAAGAGTTCTGGTGACAGCCACCAATCGCAGATGTAAATCGTCTCTTGAGCTTGCTCGAGCGCGACAGACACTGCATAGAAATAGTCGCGGCCGTCGACATACCACTTGATGTGGTTGCCGTCTCGCTCAGGAAAGTAAGATTCAAAACGGTGGGCTTGGCAGATGGCCGATCGCTTGGCGTCGCATCGCTGTTCATGCTCTTCGTCATGGCGGTGATCTTTGTTGAACTTCAAGAATTTCATCACGTTTAGCAAAAGACTGGAAAGGCAGCTTACGAAGAGGGCAGCAGGATTACTGATTGGAAGCTGATTCAAAGCTCATGACATACCAGATTTCCAAATTTACCAATTTGGTGTCTTTGCCAGAGAAGAAGAGAGAAAGAATGTCAGCTGCCAGATCCAGATGAAGAAAACCATCTCAGCAAAGAGCTCCAAGACTGAGTTGGAGGAGCATAGGCGAAACCCTACTTTTTGTGAATCAAGGCAATCTTGGCGTCGTGAAGCTTGGTCTCGCTCAGCTTCCCTTTGAGATCATCCATGAATCCTGAGAAGCCGGATCCCGAGCCTCCTTCTTTACCGTCGGGGACCTCCCCTGTCTTAGACATGACGAATGTCTTTATTGCGGGCGGCGGGCACTCGAATGCGACTTTTCAAGACGTGTTGAATAGGGCGGCCTATTCCAGCTCTGCGCCGTAAGAGAATGATCTCCTTCCCTCTATTGAAGGGAGGGGTATAAGAATGTTGAGCTGTTGCCAGCTTTCACAGCGTAACTGACGAGCTGGGTTCAGCTGCCAAGACCTCGTGACGCGGTCGCACGCAAAGACGTAATCAGGCGTGCACTGCGTGGAAGAAGGCTGGGCTAGGTCCACACTTGCCCAGTTTCACGATGTCGACGATGCAACTTCGAGTTGTTTCCTTCAGCGAAATCCCAATTGAGCAGGCAGACTGGTGATGCGGGGATGTTGCATTGGCAAGGTTGTCGCGCGGTGGCTGGATCAGCAGCACTCATCCACTCGCACTCATCCACTCGCACTCATCCACTCGGAGTAAAGAGCCACCTTGGGGGGGGGGGGGGGGGGGGGGGAGGGGGAGCTTTGCGCGCCTCGCGCCTCGGGGCTGTGACGTCAATGGCCCATTTCGTCAATTCAGGTGGGCGTGTGCTATTTTGGTCGACGAGCAAGGCTGGGCTTTCAGGTGTGCGTCAAATGCAATGAAGCACACCAGGGACTTTTCCGGCAACGAGTGCTCGAATGAGTTGATGGCATCTCAAAGATGATGATCAAGTTTCCTTGAAAAATTAGCAGGTGCGTGGTAAATGATTGACGATCCAATAGCAGCAAAATGCCCGATACATACTCCTGCTGTCGGCAATTTTTTGCTGCCCCAGCCCACTGCCGCGTGGTTGGGTGGCATGGGGCCAAAGGGGTTTCGGATCCTGTTTGTTGCCCCTCCCCCTTACAGGTACGTAGCCTGCACAACCCCGCCCAAAGTCCGTACTATCCGTACTGCCCCACCACGATTGCCTGCCAAGTTACAAGTGTACATAAACATGTACGGAACACGGAGTACATGCACCCACTGTACCGTCGGGTCCCAGCGCAGTCGCATAACTCCAAAGAGGACAGACAGCTTCATTTCGAATTCGAATACTCTGACCAGTGTACCAAGCTCCTGCCATTGTCTCGGTTCAACTTTGCAATCAACCGTAGCCATCCATCTCATCATGTCCGCCCCCGTGATTCCCGCCGGCGGCACCATCGTGCAGACATTCAGACAGTCGTTCGTCAATGTCCCCATCGATGCCGACAACGGGAATGCCATCGCCACGACGCAATTTCTCGACGCTGCCGAGTCCCTACCTACTATATTCGGTAAGATGAGATTCCATCTCGACCTCGGAAACGTCTCGGAAACTTGGCCAGCTGACTGCCTCATCTCCTTCGCAGACGTAATGGGTTCTGTTGCTTTCTCTCCCGTCAAGTCCGACATGCTCGGCAACGTCAAGGTACGTTGGCTTTCGAAACAACAACCCCCCCAAAACATCCAACCAATTCCTTCCCGAGCAATTCATCTTACAAATTGATTTTCGTCTTCAAATCCAGAAACTTCGTGACCGCCAACTCGCTGCTCCGGCCGAATCTCAAAACATTCAGGACCTGTGTCGAAACGAGCTCAAAACCAAGAAACACTCCGCGACCGAGGGTCTGCTGTGGCTTGTCCGGTACGAAACTCTTTCCCTCTTTCCTCCTTTTCATCCAATTCGAACCCATGGATGAAATTATGAAGCTGAACGAGCAACTTCTCCTTTTGGGATTTGCAGCGGCCTCGAATTCACTTGCATCGCCCTGAGCTCCAATCTGTCCAAGGTATCCGAGGAGCTGGCCGATTCTTTTCGAGGTGCCTACGGCCAGACCTTGAAACCCCATCATAGCTTCCTCGTCAAGCCCATCTTCAGCGCGGCAATGAGCGCTTGTCCCTACCGCAAGGACTTCTATGCCAAGCTCGGGTCGGATGAGGCCAAGGTACAGGAGGATCTGCGCGTTTACCTGGCTGCTCTGGAGAAGGTGGTTGGTATTCTGAAGGGCTTTCTCGACACCAAAGAGGCTAAATGGTAATAAAATCATTTCGAGGTTGAGGGGCGAGAAAGTGGATAGAGATTGTGCGTTTGCAAGAAGATTCAGGCCACTTGTATAGTTTCCTGCGGATTCGACCATCAGAACTATATAGACGAAGGGAGATATTTTGACGGCTTATCTCATCATCTCGTGTAGTAAGCAAACGAAAAAGCAGAGCCCCGGGAGTCTATCATCACGAAACCCGTCCTCGCGGAAATGAGAGCTTCGGTGCTGCATACGCATGCCGGGTAGCACAAGTCACAACGTCAGCTGTGCTTAGTAGTGTTTACGTCCTTCTGTCAGATGATTATCACCAAAGCAACGCCATTGATCTGATAATGCTGCATGTCTAAACGGGAAAGAATCGACGCCACATGGTGTCTATGCCATCTCCTTCTATCTTTCCTCATCTTGATAAAGCAAGTAACATTGGGGAGGGGAGGGGGAAACCGAGAGAATCCTCGCCGAAGCCGATGTTTTCAAGAGTAATTAAGCCCCAATCCAATCCGAATTCCGTGATAATTCTGTAACCGAGGTGATGTCAACCCCTACACAAGTCGCAAAAATGCGACTTCCACAGACTCCCAAGGCCAGCCCATGGCCAGCAACAGCATTGGCATTTATTTCGCCTACCGCACAGATCTTGCTCGAATTGTCAGGTGTTTAGGCCGCCTCCATCGTGATCGCTTGACGCGCATTGAGCTGACTGATTCCGTGTCAGTTTCGCAGTCCCGGCCAAGCCAGCGTGCGATGCTGTCCGTGGCTTTGCCATACTCCACATGGACACTCTCCTTGGGTGTCATGGGTGGCGGCTTGTCCCACGCATGGCCTTCTCCCTCTACGATGCGAATAGTAAAAGGTTTCTCGATGGCTACAAGTCGCTCGGCAAAACGGATGCCCTCTGCCAACAGCATATCGTATTCGCACAAAATCATGTGCAGGTGTGGTAGCTTCTTCAACAGATCAAGCGACATAAGACCCGGAGACAATCTCGGATCCGTTCGCTGTTCGCGAGGAATCGGTGGATAGAGGTAAGATGCGTCTATAAGGTCTGTCAAGCCGGGCGACAGCGTAAGCTCGGGTCGGTCGCAGGTCTGTCGCTTTCCCGGCCGAGTAATCGTCACATCCAGCGTAGGATAGAAAAGAATGAGCCCGAGGATGGGCGGCGGTTTCGACGATAGCTTGTAATCCCATTGAGACGGGTCTTGCAGGACAATCCAGCTGGTGAGAGCATTTGTGGCGCCTGCAGAGAAGCCAGATAACACGATACGGTCTGGGTCAATGCCGAACTCTGAGGCTCTCGAGGCGATCTGCAGGATGGCATCCACGCAATCCTCCATCGGTGTAGGAAAGGGATAGCTAGGAGCCAAACGGTAGTTGACGGTGAAGCACACAGCGTCGACACTACGAGTAACTTCCCCGGCCCATCGGGCGTCATCTGTTCCTTGACCCAAGATCCAGCCTCCTCCGTGCAGATTGATGATGGCGGCCCGAGGCCCGATGGAAATCCGAGGGGGGTTCCAGACCTCTACCTTGATCTTGAGCTTGCCTTTGTAGGCGGACAAGGTCGAATCGAGCCATATCTCTCGTGAGGGATACGGCGCCGGTGGATCAGATCGATTGTGTATGGAGAATCCTACACTGGCGGCAGTGCGAACAGCTTGAGCCTTTGCTGAGACATACCACCTGGAACTTGATTCAAGTGGATTGTCGTAGTCGTCGTCACGATCCGAGGGCTCGGGGCTGGGGACAGCAGTCGTGATAGCAGACGGTGTAGTGAGAGTGGCTGGAGCTGAAGACGACTCGGCACTGGTAACGCTGCGTCTCATAGCATCCACGCGAACCTGAAGCCGTCGCGAAGCATCTTCCATTCTGCGACGGAGCGACGGCGCTGAGAATGATGTGCTTTTTTAAAAGGACCCAGTCTGATGATGTTAATGGAGAAGAGCAGATTTTGCTTTGTCAGATTATGACAATTGCAATGATTACTTCATGTAGCTCAAGTCCATTACAAGATATGAGTGGGCGGGCGCAATCGATTTTTTCGCCGTGTCGCGGAAGCGGAAGAGGTACGTGGCGACGCCGTCACCCGACACCACGGCAATCCGTGACGGTCGAGTGTGATGGCGATGATAATGCGCCTCGGACTGGAAACTTCTTGATGGGTCTGGGGTAGACTCGACGAGCGGTAACGCCCCAGTTCTGGTTGAAAGTCGGCTGGGCAGTCGGCTGGGCAGTCGGCTAGGGAAGATGGAGACGCCGCAAACGAAGATTGAAATCGAGGAGTTCGAATTGCCTCATGTGCATGCAGTTACTGCCATCGATTTGTTGGTAACGATTGGTCACGGCCAACATTGACCCCACTGGAGCCGGGAGCCCCTCAGTTCGTCGCCCCTTCTCGATCGAACTACGGAGTACGATGGTTGACGTCAAATTGGACAGACCCCGGTCATTCTCATCTGATGGCCAGGGGGAAAGCAGGGAAGCACGCGCATGCAGCCCATGTGCGAGACTGAATGTGTTTGGGGGTTACGCTGCAGCAACAGCAAGCAAAATGACGTTGGGCATGTTTCAAGGATGGCAATTGGTGGAACTGATTGCTTGGAAATCCATGCTTGGAAATCCGTTGGAAAATACACGGCCCGCGGCAACTCCATGGTGGCCGCCATTTCTTCTTTTACTTTCGGACGCTTCGGACGCTTCGGTCGCCGCGCGCCTGCCTCGGGCGAAATTAGTGCGAGTAGACACGAAGCGCGCGAAAGATTAGGGCAGTATTAAGTTGACTTCTGCGGCCCGTCCGAGAGTAGTGTCGAGGGACCCTGAAGGGATCCCGAAGGTGTCGTAGGAATTTGCCACAGCTCTAGATTCGACGGCGCAGGCGGCTAGCCCGAGGTTGTCATGGTCAGATGTGTTCTGTGCAGTACGCGATGGGTTGCCTGGAATGAGAACGATAAGATCCACGCAAATAGATTGATTGCATGTGCTCCATGTGTGTGTGTGGGTGTGTGTGTGTGTGAGAGAGAGAGAGAGAGAGAGATCTACCAACCTCTACCGGCTGCCGTCGCGGCCCCTTCGTTCCAACCGACTTGGGCATGGCGAGTGGATGGCGAGTGGATGGCGAGTGGATGGCAGTGGATAGCCTGTGGATGGCCCGCGGATGGCCCGTGGATGGCCGGCCTGTAGATGGGATGCCCTAAGGTTCGTCATGGCTTTTGGTGCTTGGACGGCCCCACGGGCCAAATCACTTTGTCGGGATGTGTACCTTTATGCCAGCAAATGCACCCAATGCACCCAATGCACCTGGCCCCGAGGAGAGATTAAGACTTGCCTCTGACTCGACGAGCAAAGCCGCCATGCCCGTCCGGTTGAGCCTCGCGCGTTCCTTATAATCAGGCCCGTGGCCCAGATTTTGGTCCTTTCCGTATCTTTGTTCTCTTTCCCAGGCCATCTGCTGCCAAGCTGCCCTGGTCCATCCACTTCAGCATTCAATACCGCCGTTGCCGTATGCTCAGCATCCTGCGAGGGTTGAGCATTCAAAGGATATCATCGCGCGCTCGACCTATCTAAATCACCTCGTCATCTCGCCCAACCTATGTCGAATTTCACAAAATAGTTTGTCTATCTCTCGCGCGTCACAATCGGCATTTTGGGCCAACCAGGCTCGATTCTGCAGCCCGAACCCCCAACTCGCATCCAACCCGCATTCAACCCGCATTCAACCCGCATCCAACCCCAGTCTCAACCGGCTCAATCCTCGTCGGCAAGGTCGGAAGCGTCGGTGCGCTAGAGGAATCCTCGAATCTCTCCCTGCAGCCACCCGCCAATCCTAGTCCTAGCGCTGATCGCCAGGCTGGACGTCGGGGGCACCAGCGCGACACAACGTGTGCCAGTATTACTCATTGCCGTCAGGGTGACGAGACGACTCGATCCATTCGTCGGACCTAACCGTCCGGCCGTACCTCTGCACCGGGTTCACCTGCCCAGTTTTGGAGGATCACTGCCCTGTTTCCTGTTTCCTGCCCTGCCCTGTCCTGTCTGTTGACAGACTGGGACACTTGGCAATCTTGCAGGGTTGGTTGGGTAGCAAAGGTAGCCAGGCAGCCCGCCCGCCAAGGCCAAGCAAGGCTCATCACAAGCTCGGCAGGCACCTGTGATAGGACAGACGAAGCAAAGAAGAAGAAAGAGGGAACAAGGGCAGGGAAACCCAAAAAAAAAAAAAAAAAAAAAAAAAAAACACGAGCCCACCATGCCCAGCACATCCGGCATTTTCGCCCCTGTGGCGTCGGCCTTTGGCTTGCCCCGGTCGCGCAGCCGCCATCGCAATGGGCAAGAAAACGGTGGCGACGTCACTGATGCCACTTACACCGCTGACTGGTCGACAAAATCAGGAAGATCAACCCCGGTCTCCTCTATCCCCAACTCGCCCACAACATCTGACGGTCCAGGTATAACTCGCAGTGCTTTTGGAAGCACCAGAAGCTCTAAACGTCGGTCCAAAATGAGTGACAGCGGCGTCGACATGATCAAGGACAGCACCGAAAAGCTAAGCCTGTCCAATTATCGAGCCGACCTCGAAAGGCTCAACGATGGACCCTCACGCTTCAGCTCCGACAAGGGGAAGGACTCGGGTCGTTCGAGCATGGATAGCAGCCGAACGAACCTGAGCGCCGACTGGCCGACACATCCATACGAACTGAACGCTGTCGCCGAGTTGGACCAGCTTCCTCTGGGCACCGAGGTCAACTTCCGAGCACGCATCGCCACCCAGCGGCAAATCTCGAAAAACTTGGATTTCCTGCTCTTCCGCGACCAGACGTGCACTGTCCAAGGTGTTCTTTCACGGCAGTACATTGACATGGTGCGCTGGGTGCAGAAGCTCAACTCGGAATCTTTGGTCCAGGTCAACGGAACTCTCAAATCCCCTCCTGAGCCCATCCGTTCGGCAACACACTCAGGAGTCGAGGTTGAAGTCCACACAATCCACCTCGTCAACGCCGCTCACGGAGCACCATTTACGAACTATAAACCTCCAGAGACGCTCCGCAACCGCCTGACGTCTCGTATTCTTGACCTCCGTCATCCCTCCAACCAAGCTTTGTTCCGCATTCGTTCTCTGGTCACTCGAAAATTCCGCGAGACGCTCGACGAGCAGGGCTTTGTCGAGATTCACACCCCCAAGCTCCAGCCAGCAGCCACAGAAAGCGGTGCCGCAGTTTTCAAGGTCAATTACTTTGGCCGAAATGCCTTTTTGGCCCAGAGCCCCCAGCTTGCCAAACAAATGTCCGTCTCGGCTGATTTCGGTCGCGTCTTCGAGGTTGGTCCGGTTTTCAGGGCCGAAAACTCTAATACGCATCGGCATCTTACCGAATACACCGGTCTGGACCTGGAGATGGCTATTCAACACGACTACCACGAGGTGATTCAAGTCATTGACGAATTCCTCAAGGCTGTCTTCAATGCCGTGTATGCCATGCCCGAGGTCAAGGAGGTGCAGAAGCGCTGGCCAAGCAAGGAGTTCAAGTGGCTGGAAGAGACGTTGATACTCGACTTTGAGGCCGGTATCCAGATGCTTCGCGATGACGGACGGGCCGTTGAGATGGAAGACTTGTCTACTTCCGACGAGATCCGCCTGGGAGAGCTTATTCGCGAAAAGTACCAGACCGATTACTACGTCTTGGACAAATTTCCCACCAGCGCTCGCCCATTCTACACGCACAAAGACCCGGAGAATCCGTTCTGGACCCGGTCATTTGACATTTTCATCCGTGGACAAGAAATCTGCTCGGGAGGTCAGCGTATCAACGATGCCGCGGAATTGCGCGACAACATGCGAGCCGTGGGCATCGGCGAGGACGGCATGGAGGATTACCTCGCCGCCTTTGACCTCGGCGCGCCTCCTCATGCTGGCGCGGGTCTCGGGCTGGAGCGCATTGTAGCTTGGATGTTGGAGCTCGGCGATGTTCGGTATGCCTCGCTCTTCCACCGTGACCCCAAGTCGCTCCCCGACCGGCCGCCGGGCCTGCCCCATCCGGAAGCAGATACGACGAAGCCTATGCAGGACGGTGTCATGCCACCTGTCGAGAAGCTTATCGCCAACTACGGCGACGCATCCAACACGTCTTGGCTCGACGAACGATTCCAGATCTGGAGACACACAACTGGCGCGGCCGTTGGCTATGTCAAGCAAGACAAGTTTGCCATGATCACAGGCGACCCTCTCTGCGACAAGATGCAATACAAGGACGTTTGCACCGCGTTCGTCAAGTTTGTGCAGACAGAGCTGAAGCTCACCCCTGTATGGATGCTCGTCTCGTACGAGATTCAAAAGATTCTGGCGCACCAGATGAGCTGGCGCACCTTGTCTTGCACCGAGGAGCAGCGCGTGGACGCCAACAAGCACCACAACGTGAACGGTGGCGGGCCCAAGGCACGCAGGGTCGAGCGTGAAGGGGTCAAGATCCACGAAGTCAAGCTCGACGCCGACTTCATCAAGCGCGCAGACGCCTCGATTGCAGAGTGGAAGGCGACGCGCAAAGGCAAGCAAGTCCATCTCACCGAGGTGCGTCCGTGGGTTGATCAGGAACATCGACGGTACTACGCCGCCGAGAAGGATGGGAAAGTGCTCGCCCTAGTTGTGCTGGCCAAGCTGTCTCCTAAGCATGGATGGCAAGTCAAATGGGCCTTGGACTTTCCAGGCTCTGTCAACGGCGCCATTGAGGTCCTCATCGAGTACACGCTGTCGACTGTCAGCGGACAGGTGACCTTTGGTGTGGGCGTGTCGGAGAAGCTGACGCCGGGAGAGCACCTGCACGGGATCCGGGCCAAGTTCTTGGCCACGACGTATGCCTCGGTGGTGGAAAGCCTCGGACTGCGCCGCAAGGCTGGCTTCCGCAGCAAATTTGGTGCCCTGGGTGAAGAGGTGTACATTTGCTACCCGAGGCACGGTGTTGGTCTGCGCGACCTACAGCAGATTATCAAGTTTTTCCAGGATTAGATACAGGATTAGAGCTGACGAATAATCCTGGGCTGCCCTTGCGATTTTCGATGAGCGATGAAACTTTTTTTTTTTTTTTTTTCGTTCGAGTTGGATACAGACG
>JMQE01001756.1:0-53903 GCA_000731825.1 Hypocrella siamensis | reverse complement strand
CCCCCCCAATTCCTGCACCCCAGGTCATCGTGAGATTGACAATCAATCCGGCTAATTGGATTCCTTTTCCGCGTTCAGTGGGGCGTGTCGAATACGTCTCCGGATGTTCTTGAACGAATATTGCGTATCTGCGAGGAGAATGGCTGGCAGAAGCCGAGTGCCTACCAGGGCGACTATAACCTGGTGACGCGGGGCATGGAGACGAAACTCCTTCCGCTCCTGCGAGCTCACGGCATGTCTTTTGTTGCTTTCCGGTAATGCTCCCCCCCAACCCAAAAAAAAAAGAGGACGAAAAAGAGGACGAAGAAAACTTCCTTGCATCATCCCCAGCTGCAGTCAGGAAAGTACTTATTGCTGACAAGACTGGCATCTCCTCCTCCTTCTCCGCGTGACAGATCTCTCGCGGCGGGCTTTCTGAGCGGCAAGTTCGCCGGCGATCAAGTCGAAGGCACCCGGATGGCAGATAGTAATCCGCTGGGAAAGCTGATACAGGGATTCTATGCGGATCTTGAGCTGCGCCAGGCTGTGAGGGACTTTGATGGCCGGGTCAAGGAGGCGGGCTTGTCGAGTCTCGAGGTGGCCATCCGCTGGGCCGTCCACCACTCGGCGTTGGGAGATCAAGACGCCATTATTCTCGGGGCCAGCAGAGAGGCGCAGTTGCGGGAATCGGTCTCTCTTATCGAAAAAGGACCCCTTCCATCGTCTGTGCTCGCACTCGCCGAGCATCTTTGGGAAGTCGTTAAATTGACGCGGCACCATGTACTCTGAATTGGTTTTTGGGTATGGGGGTGAGCTAGTGGTACCGAGCCTGCATTGTTAGGGCAGCAAGACGAGGACTATGCCATGTGGTTATCTTAGATAACAAGGCATCCTGAGGCACAGGTTCTTCGCATTTTTTGGGGGGTTTTTTTTTTGCTGGGTATACATCTGGAATAAATCTCTTTGAAAAAGTAAATGAGAAGAAACAATGTACAGGAATTCGCCAGGTGCATTCACCATCATGGAAAATCCTCGCTAGCCAATGAATGCCCATGTGAAAGGCGGCAGCCTTGTGCCGAGATTTTTCTTCACTCGAGCTCAGTCATCAGTGGTTATGGGCAGCTGCTACATACAACCACTGTACCTACCTAGGTTTGTACCTACTGGAATGCTCTTTCAGAGGCAATTTTGTCCACTTGTGTCGCTGCGGTCAATCTGAGGCCAAAATTAGGGCTTACTTACCTATGTATGTACTTACCTTGGCGACCGACACATAATTGTAATCATACCCCGCCAGCCCCGAGCGTCTGCGCCAGTGACTACCAACGTTTTTGCTTCCTTCATCCATATTCGAGTGCAGCTTCATCACCGGCAAACATCTTTCCCCCTTGCATTTGTCGAGTATTTCTGAGCCCATTTGGCAAAAAATGGCTGATCAAGAGTCCGATGCCTATTATTCCGTCTCCACGCTCAATGTTCAGCCGGAGAATGTGGACAAGGTATGCATCCATCCATCAATCCGCAAACTACCTACCTATCTTCTGGGCACCCAAGTTTTCAAGTGCCATAGCGCGTTTCCCTGCCACCAATTGGGAGTCAAGAAAATATAAAATTCATTCAACTTGAGCACTTGAGCTCCATCAATAACAGCAGCCAGAAAAGGTCGTCGAATTCTTCACCAGAGTCTCCAAGGCCACGCACGACCTGGAGCCGGCCGCGGGAACATACAGGTGGTACAAGGTCCAGGGTAAGGACCAATTTGTGTTTGTTGAAAAGTGAGTTTTAGCCCGCGTCCGGGAATGCTAAGCCCTCAAACATGTCGGGTTGCGTTGGGGGGGGGGGGGGGGGCAAAGTTTCAACAGTCAAGGTTTAGATGTTGAAAATGAGGGGTGATTCCCTCCTCTGTTTCTGCTCCTGTTGATCATCTTTTTTTTACACCCTCGTTCCTCGCCCCTTGCGCGAATTCTTGATATACTGTGGATTTGATCGAGGGTGACAAATGAACCCCCTGAGCCAGGTTTGCCAGCGAGACGGCCTACCGGGCGCACCAAAAGTCGGCGCACGTTCAGGGCCTGTACAAGGAGTATCTGCAGTACATTACGGAGCCGTTTGTGTTTTATCCCGTCGACACGGCGGATCGGTTGGTTGGCGGCTTCGACAGGACGGCCGCGCCGTAAGTGGATGGGATGAAGAGGGTGCGGAGAGGGTGAGGGGTGCATGGCTGCCAATGGAACGGCTTTCTCTTCCTTCTGTCCTCACAATCTTTGACAACCTGGATAGTTACGCGTACATTACGCACAGTACCTCCATACACCCACTGTGCATGCTGTACCATATGCATGTAATGTATGTATGTATATACCTGCCCAGCTGCCTAGGTGTGTATGGACAGACACATTTACATATGTACATACATATGGATGAACCTACAGTGCCTGTATGTGCGGTGATACAGTGGTGTACAGTGGTGTACAGTGGTGTACAAGTAGTGCAGACGAAGCCGTACAAAGCCAAATGGGGAAATGCATCGACGCCACCACACGATGCATCATGCGCAGTAAGCGACCAAAGACGTCAGATGTGAGGCCCTTGTTTGTATGCCAACCAAGGGACATTTTTGCACACACCTGCACGCGCGCAGCCCTCAAACGTGGCGCATTTGACGCAGAACAGGACAGACGATACTGAAGGAATGGCCAAAGTGCAGTTTTACGTTTTGCAGGCAACCGCGACCCCCAGGACCCCGCCGGCCAGACCGCCCCCCCCTTTTCCTCCTCATATCGGCTTCACCTCGCTAGCCCTGCCCTGCCCACCTATCCCGGTCGCGCCAGCTGTCCGGACATCAGTTCGCCATGTCCTGAGCCGAAGCTGACAAGGCCTCTTTCGTGCCTCTCAAACTCCTACTGCCTCTTCTCGTAGCGACGTGTTTCCAGTACCTGGATGACCCCTCCCTCGGGTGAATTTCCCGACTCCGTTGACCGCACGATTGGCTGTTTACGATTCTTCAACGGCAAACGCTGGCTTCTTTTTTTTTTTTCTTCATTCATCTCTTTTCCTCTTCTTCCTGAGCAGTATTGATTTAAATACATCTGAATTTTTCTTTCCCCCCCCCCTTTTTCATTTCTCTTTCCATTCATTACAAGCGCGAGACCAGCGATAGCATCATTGAAATACGAGGCGGGAAGAAAAATGTCCAATTCTTTCATCCTCAAACAACAGGGCAATCACCAATTTCAAAATGGTCACTTTCGAGCTGCAGAGAGTTTCTACTCCGAAGCGTATGCAAGATCTCTGAAATAATATTCCCTTGTTTATATATGAAAAAAAAAGTGAAAAGTGAATGAGAACTGACGAGGAAAAAAAAAAACATACAGCATCGTTGCTGATCCCAAAAACCCCGCCCTCTACACCAACCGTGCCATGGCCCGCCTCAAGCTCAGTGACTGGGACTCCGTCATCACCGACTGCCAGACGTGTCTGTCGCTGTCATCGTCGTCCATGAAGGCCCATTACTACCTCGCGCAGGCCTTTCTCTTTCGTGCCGACTACGACGACGCTCTGCGACACGCCCTGGCCGCGCATGAGCTCTGCGTCCAGCAAAACGACAAGTCGCTCGCCGCCGCCACCACCGTCGTGCTCAGGTGCAAGAAGGAGAGGTGGGAGCACAAGGAGAAGAGGCGCGTGCGCGAGGCGCAGGAGCTCGAGAGACAGCTCCTGGCCCTGCTGGCCGGAGACCGGGACGAGATGCTCGCCAGCGCCGCCGACGGGGATTCAGTCGAAAAAGGTGCCATTGTCGACGAGGCGGAGCGCAAGACGGCCCAGCTCAAGGACATTTTTGAGCGAGCGAGGGGCCAGGCCAATAGAAGGAGGGAGGTGCCCGAGTGGGCCATTGACGATATTGGTTTTGGCTTCATGGTTGATCCCGTCATTGTGAGCAAAGAAAAGAAGGAGACACTCTCTCCATCTCAACTCATCTCAACTTGCTTCAAGAGCACTTGCTGACATGTACATATTGTCCTGCACGGCAGACCAAAAACGGCAAGTCGTACGAACGATCTTCCATCATGGAGCATCTGCGTCGCTCTCCCACCGACCCTCTGACCAGGGAACCGCTTTATTCTTCGGACCTGCGACCCAATATGGCTCTAAGGCAGGCATGCAAGGAATTCCTGGAAGAAAACGGATGGGCCGCGGACTGGTAAAAGACGTGTCATCACAACAGCCCGATGCATAATTTTTTTTTTCCATGACGAAGAATGACTGCTTGCTCTTCTCTTGTTTTGCATTTTGCGTTTCATATACCTGTAAGGTGTTGGGGCGAATGGCATTTGTTCAGCTCACGCGCAAACATATCGAAAGCGAGTTTTTTTTTTTTTTCAACATTGATGATTTCTGTATATAATTCGGGCAGAATCCCCACGACTAGGGCTTCTCATAGGTATCGAGACTGAAGCAAGCGGATTTTCAAGTCTGTGCACCCTCACCCTTTTTGCAAGCAAGATGAAGTCAAGAGAAACAACCGAGCCTTGTCTACTCGCCATGTCAACATGATACGAGCACGAATCACGGGACTTGCAGTATGTGTGCAGATTCAAATAAACAGAAGAAGAATCGAATGGATGCACGCACGCACGCACAACATTTGCTTTCATGTTTTACTATTTCTCTCTGGTTCCAAAAGACGGGAGATTTGAGTTAATGTCAGACAGGACTCACTTTCCGTGCCGAAATTCAAATCATCAGGTACCTACGTCCACTCATCCATCTATCTACCTGCATGTTCATACAACATATGTACATACATACATACAGGTACGTACGCACGCACATATGTATGTTTTTCTTGTCGAAGCCACCACAGTCGGGAGACGGCAATACCTCTACTGTTTGACCCCAGACCCGGATATAACCCATAAATTCACACGGCACATCGATGATTCTTTCCTTTTCTTTTTCCCCCCCTCCCAAAGCAAGACGCGTAAAGAGAAAAAGGAAACACAGTCAGTCTTCTTTTCTTTTCCTTTTTTTTCCCCCTCCCAAAGGAAGACGCGTGAAGAGAAAAAGGAAACACAGTCAGTCAGTCAGTCTTGTTCCTATCAGATCGTGGAACTGAGCAATAATGACGCCCTTCCGACTGACGTACAGTGTATGTCGTCGACAAAAACATCACAGCCGCAGGTACATAAAAAAAATAAAGAGAGCCATCTTGTGGCCGAAACACACACACACACACACACACACACACACACACACAAAAGGTACACAAGACCTTTGTCCGTCGTTATTCATCAGTACACAACCGAGAGTCCCGCTCTTGCATGCTGTCCATGTATGCCATGATATCTTGACAAGAGCACAAGAAACGTGACGGGGTAATACCATGGGTCGCAGTCTGACACAAAAACGCCCCTTTTCCCTTTCTGCTAGTCCATAATCCCCTAGAAGAAAGAAGGAAAAAAAAAAAAAAAACCAACAACATTGAGTCCCGTACCCGTGAAGACTTGGACGAAAAAAAAAGACAAGCTTGGCTCGATGTGACTCCCTTTCCAAAGTGGTTGATCACTGTGCAAAACACTGATCCATGTACATGTTTCGTAACGAGAAATGGCGCAGGAGAAAGGAAAAATAAATGATGAACACCCCCACCCAAATCATACATAAGAAGGCCACTTGCCATCGTCGTCCTCCTCTTTGACCAGACCCATGCGCTCCTCTTCCGTCGGGCCCGGATTGCGTCGGAAGACGCGGTGAAAGGAAAACTGCCGATGCGCCGAGTGTGGCGGCGGCGTGGGCGGAATGCTCTGAGCATCCGCGCTCGCGCCGTGATACGCCGTGTCGTGGCCGTCAAACATCTCTTCACGACCTGAGCCGTAGTAGGCGCCGGCCTCGTCGTCGCCGGCTCCCTGTTTCGGCACCAGGATGTGAGTCAGGGGCACGGGATGAAGTGGGCTGCGCGCCTGGTCCACGGGGAGCTCGCCATCGTACGGGGGCAGCGTCTTGCTGCTTCGCGGCCGACCCCGAATCGAGCCCGCGAGGTTGGCGAAAAATGTGCTGCCGCGGTCCGCCTGCGCGAGCTCAGTCTCGGTGGGAAAGCGCGACATGCCCAGCGGAGGATGCGGGCTCATGGGACTCCCTACGGCACGGACGGACGGCGTCTGCGGCGGCGGCGACGTGGCGGCGCGTGATCGCATGCCGGCCGCCAGTGTCCTCCGCCGTCTCAGGCCATCCCATTCGTATTCAGATGCGCCGTCTTCGCTGATAGGCGCCATGCTCTCGGCCATCTTCTCGGCGTGCAGTCTCTTCAGTTCGTCGGCCTCCATCTGCATGCGCGTCTTGGAAAGGCGACGTAGGATGGCAGCGGTGCCACGAATGGCATCGGCCTTGGGCTCCGACTCGGGCTGTTCTTGCTCAGCGATTGTGTGAATCTGGTCCAGGTCACCTTTGAAGACGGCAGCATCGGGAACGTCCTTGGCCGACTTTGACAGCTGCAAGAGGACGACTCCCGAGCAAATGGTGAGGAAGCCCAGGACGACGGTCACGATCTGCTGCGGAGTCCCCTTGAAGCCCTGGAAGAGAACGATGGACGTGATGATGGTTGTGCTGGTGAAATAGACGTAGTATGTGGGGGTGACGAGAGCGGCATTGAAAATGTTGAGTGCTTTCTGCAAAGAGAATACGCGCGCGCGGGTCAGTCAATCAGTCAATCAGCCAGGTCTCATTGATTCATCCATGGATGACGTGCCAGCCACATGCCATGACCGCCGCCGCCTTCGCCTTCGCCTTCGCCTCCGTCAAGAAGAAGAATGACTTACGTTTAAAAAAATGATTTCCGTCACCAGAGTGCATATGACAAAGACAAAAAGCACCCAGAGAAACCAATGCTTGTACTGCGGATCCCCGTTGATCCATGCGATGATGGCGGCGCCGAGGCCCTGGGTCGACACGACGCTCAGTCCTCCGACCCAGCTGCATATTGAAATATAAACCAGCATATTCTTGTTGCCCCACCTCGGACCGATGAAGAAGGCCGTGATGGCCGAGCCGACGATGATGACGCCGGCGTAGGACAAGAACCCCGGCGTGATGAACTTGTCTTGCATGTCCTGGATGTTGGCCACGGAGGACTCCTGGGGCCCATTGAGGGCAATGACGACGGATCCAATGATGCACAGAAAACACGCCACCTTGCCCACCATGCTCAGTCGTTCCCTGAGAAAAATGGCAGACAGGATGGCCGTGATGACGACTGACAGGGCGCCCAAGGGGGTGACGAGAATGGCGTCGGTGAAGGCGTAGGCGACAAAGTTGAGGACCTCGCCGAGAATCATCAGCGTCATGCCCCCCCACCAGTGGAAGTTCTTGAGGTAGCCATAGCCCTCGCCGGCGATCTCATTGTACTTTTCGTTTGCCTTGAGCAGGCCAACCTTTTTGAGGACAAACGACGTTCCGATGAAAAGACCCGAGCTCACGGCGAGGCAGATGCCTATGATTTTGTAGTATCCAGGTCGCTCGCCGCCCGGAGCCAGGCCACCACTCCTCTCAACGAGATCGGGGTAGAAGTCCATGACTGGGGAGTCGGTCAAGGTCGTTGCGGGATATTATGCTCTACCGCATCGAAGTCGACCAGGAGCAGCAGGAGCAACAGCAGCAGCAGTATCTCGTTCTTCTTCTTATTCGGCGCGGAGAAGGTTTGTGAGGCGAAACTCGGTGGTTTTGTGTCCGTCCGTCCGTCCGTTCTGTATTCTGTCGTGAATTTGCAGGGAAAAGAAAAACAAGGGATGTATGCGTTCTGAGGGCCAGCTCAGACCAAAACTTCACCTCCCCACCAAAGAAAAGAAGAATAAAAAATCCGGAAGACCAGGAAATTCTGGAAGAAATTTGGAAGGAAAGGGAAAAGAGAAAGAAACCACGAAAGAGTGCACGCTATTTTCTTCGTCGACGCCTATTCAAATCGGTTGAACTCGAGTAAAACGCAAGAGATGAATGGGATAAGGAGTCAATCGGCTGAAACGGTTTGGGGAGGAGCACGTGGGCGGTTACAAAGTTGATGTCCGTGTCTCGAGGCTCTGGAGCCCTCGGGAGGGGGGGAAAGAGCGAGGCGCTTTTTGGGTGGGCGGAGAATCAAAGCACCACGCCGCACAGCGGGCCAAGGCAAGAGAAGACGCAAGGCAGGAAGCGAAGAAGACAGGCTGCGTGAAATCGCCCGCAACGAGTCGGATAGCTAGCAGCAAGAAAAGGTCAAAGAGACGAACTTCACAGCATCGTAGAGTAAAAGGCGCAAGGCAAAGCATGAATTGGTAAATGGACTGCCGGCGGGGGGGCGGCCAAGCTCTCTGGATATTAAGGTCTGGGGTGCCTTCTCCGTACTCCGTCCGCAGCAAACCGTTGGATTGATTGGCCGGGCAGGGGCAGTGAACGTGGGCAGTGTTTGGATTTCCACAATTCAATGCCGGCGCCTTCATGTTGCTTGGCCGCCTTGTCCGCACTGCCACCGCCTATCAGCGCGACGAATGCGCATGATAAGCTAGTGCTGTATAGAGTACTGTACGTCCGCACATACTGTACATGCTGCACGTGGGTAAGGTGGCCGTATGCTGTGTGTATCCACGCGTGTACATGCACATGTATGCAGTGCTGTGCAGTGTTTGCGCCAGACATGTCTCTCCGTCGGTGGGGCGACCTCGGCTCCTGCTGTACACTAAGATTTTGGGGACTTGGGGGGGCTTTCCCTTGCTACAGAGAGCGGACCAGTTCATTCCACCCAAGGGTCCCTAAATTTAGATTTTTGTTTCTCTCTAATGATTCGCCCCCCCATTCATCTGCCGTCCTTGACTTTTTCCTTCACCCTTCCAACGCCCAACACATTCCCAGTGATTGCTGTCTTTTCACATGGAGCCACGTGCCTGTCACGCTCCCTGCCCAACGTCCGCCCAGCCATTTGTTATCCGTCTGTTCGAGAGGCGTCGCGGCTGAGGAACGGTGCGTTTGCTAGCCTGGAAGCTAATTCCATACTGGCCAGGCGAGCGGGACAAGGACGAAATCAGGTCTGGAGTGGCGAGCGAGACCCTATTTGACGACGTGTTTAAAAAGTCCGGCTGACATGTCCGAAATGCGTCATTGTGCTTGTGGTGTACAAGCTCGTGGAACGAGAAGTAATAAATTACCTCTCTGCCAAGCTTCGAAACGGCAATGGAAACATTTTGCTCGCCGATACAAACGCGAGTCATTGTAGTCTTACACGTTTTCTCCAAACATCCAGCATTCGCACATCATGACTTGTTTGCCGTGCATTTAGCTTCGCCGAAGTTGGGGCCTTTCTAGCCTTGGGATTTTCTCTTGTACCGAGTAGTCGCTCGTGAGAATTTGGTTCGTGATCCCAATCCAGCCAGTCCAGTGAATGTTGCTGCGCGTTGCTGCGCGTTGCTGCGCGTTGTTGGGCTCGTCGTCAAATCTTACCACTCGCCTCTTCCTTCCTCCAATGGGGGCACTTGGCCGGTTTCCACAACCTTGAGCGGCCAGTCGAGCAGACTTCGCCAGTAGCCGGTGAAGTGCGACGCCATTTCTCTCACCTCGAGAGCCCCCGCGTCTCCAATCCACCACCTATCTTTGTACAGGGACAAGAGGGCAAAATAAAAGCCCAAAAAGACGATGGCCCTGGGTTGGTTTTGTTGCACCATTTCAATGAATCTCCCCTTGACCAGCATAGGAAATATGATGAGCCTTCGCAGGCCGTCGTGTCTGTCTCCGCTTCTTGTCGTCTCGATTGCGCCGCCGAGATAGCTCAGCGTCGACTCGTACGCGTCTCGAGAGTCATAATCCCAGGGCTCGTCGGCGTCGACGGCGTTGCCCCTGGCCAGAAGCTGCTCCAGGCCTCGTCTCTTGGTCGGGTCGAATCGCATGCTCTCGTTGGACACGAGGGGGGAAAAGCCCACCATGCTGGCGGCGACGGTTCCTGTCTGGCCGCCAGGCAGCTCATAGGCCGTCGCCACAATGGCTGCCGTGCTCGCATTCATCATAAGCCACTCCACGGGGGGTTTGTACGGATCACGCGGACGATCCTGCAGCAGGATGAAGGAACAGACCCGCAGGAGCGCCGATGTCAGACATATCTCGTCAGCTGTCTCGGGATTGATGTTGGGCACGGCCAGATTGTGCTCTCGCAAGCACATGGAGAGGTATTTGCGATGGGCGTCTCTGCTGACAAGTCCGATGAGATCGCCCACGACCTTGCAGTGCAGAGCAGCGAGGGAGTACATGCAGTACAGCAGCGCGTCGGACGTGAGGGCCAGCCTCGGGACCAGGTCGACATAGAGCCTCTTGGCCTTGTCGTCAATGGCGATGGTTGCGCCGGTCGAAGTGGCGAACTGGTACATCAACCTCGTCTCCAACAGGCGCCGTTCTCTGGACTCGGGGAGATCCGACAGTTCGGCATCCTCTACGTGACGGGCAATAGCCGCGGCCACGCGTGCCTCTGCCGACTCTGGGCGGAAAGGGGCCGAGGAGATGACTGGCGTCTGCAGAGGAGGCACGCGATCATAGAGGCACTCGGCTCGAATGCGCCTGCAATGATCGCATACTGGCTTCTCTTCATTGCACTGCTCGAGTTAGTCCTGTGAACTCTATGGGGTCGGGGTTCCGGCCCTTGCCGTTGAGAAAGGAGAAGGTGAAGCGACGCCGACCTTGACGCGTCTGGCACGACAACGTTTACAGCCGTAGCGAGACTTTCTGTGGCTGACTCTGGCATTTCGTTGCGGGAGAGCCGGGCCGTCGCCGTTGGCGTGCTGGACGAACATGGCGTGCTGGGCCGAGCTTCAAGGCGAGAAGAGCGCCTCGGAACCTTCGAGCGTTGCGACGACGACGATGCCGACGACGACGACGATGCCGACGACGACGACGATGCCGACGACGACGACGACGACGACGACGACGGGCTGCACTCTGCACTCAGACCTGCTTCTGCTTCTGCTTGGCTGGACATGGCTGGCACCGACTGCACCAGGCCAGGCGGAAATTCACGGCAGCTCGAGGAAACCTAGAGTTGACGACGGGGTTTGAGATGGTGGCTTTCCCAGCATGATGGAATCGACGCAGTTCCAAGTCTCACTTTCTCACATCTGTCCTGGCACCTCTTCCTTCATCCCCGTCCAAGCCCGCAGATTCGGATGCTGCCTCGCTCCACCAAGCTGAGCTTTGTGTTGCGTCGTACCTGCCCGTTTGGATGGGTTTCCGCTCACGTTGCTCTGCAATACTTCTTCAGCTCTCCCTTAACCAATCCTGTGCCAAGCCACATGTGGACCGCCATCTCCGAGATGGGCGTCAAGCCTTTTTTCCCTTTTTACCCTTTTCCTCTTTTTCGGAAAAAATGCAGTGCAGAGATGCGGGTATTACGTCATCTTACTTGTACAGATACCCCATGTAGCAAAAGCAGTGTGACATGTGGTTCAAGTATTGAGCAACACTGTTTTTTTTTTTGCGATTCCATCGTTGATAGAATCAGCCCATGTTCGAGCATGTTTGTTTGACATGTGTTCGGGGTCCTGGAAGCTGCGACGAAAACGGAACCCGTGCTCGGGCTTTGACTGCAAGCTCATTGACGAGCCCATTGCGGTGCAAAGTAGAAGGCGTCATCTTGATTAATCACGCTTTTTTTTTTCCTTTTCGTTTCGAGGGTGACCTGCTAGCACCAAGGGTATTATCATCTGAGGGCTGATGTCCAGGCGCGAGACCCTTTTGGTATCATTGCAGAGCGCCCACACCCTTCCGGCTCTTCGCGGCATCTTACCGTATCAAAGCCGGCCCATGGTACTGCTCGCGCCACATGTCCTTCCTCCGATTCTGAACGGGGGCCCATGCCTGGGCGAGCGCGCCGCCTCCAAGGGCTACACAAGCGGCGAGGACAATGACGCCCTTGCGCTTGCCATTCTCAAATCCCATCCCTGGACGAGCCCGTGTGGTCGGCAGATGGCGAGCTCAAAGATGGATAAGACATAATGATCAACGATACTAGATGATTTGTGTTGAAAATCACCGCTCTATGAGCGACAAATGAAATAACATCAAACGTGACATACTGCCAGGGGGCGAGTGCTTAAGTGCGCAGATATCAAGGGGCCAACCGGGAGCAGGACGATGACAGGTGGAGAGTGCAGACAAAGAGACATGCCGCGTGTGGACTTGATGATGAAGAGCCTGGATCGATTCATCGCTGGACATTAAACGAGGGATCAAGTAGCGTTTGAGGATGGACAACAATGCTTCTCGGTGTGGTCAGCACTCTCATCAAAAAAGAAGCAAAAGCTTCGGGCAAGCCAAGAAATTGTATTCATACATACGCAACAAACGCAACACATGCAGTGATTTGTTTTCGTTTTGCCCTTTGATTCGTTATTTCGAACGACCCCTTGGAGTGATTGCGCCATACAGAATTGCAGGCTTGCTTCCTCGCCATTCAAGACTTGCCGAAAAGGCCTCGCTCGTTCGAAAGTAGATGGGCTTCATGAGTTGACGAGCCGCTATATGTTTTGCGCGACATGTCATCCAGCGATTGTCAGTAGATTGGCGCCTACAGAGGCCAAACCGACATTCTCACAAGGATAGGAAACCAAGATTTGGCCTGACGGTGCACGGCACTCTGTCTAGTCTCGCATTCGATCCGGACCTGTTGACAACTTTTCTTCCCAAACCATCCACAGTATGGGGCATGCAACGCAAAACTGGCCAGTGTGCTGCTCGAGAGGCCTCCGTTCTACCTGCTATGGAATGGTACTTTGTGTTTCCCGGTGCTTGGGAAATCCCCCACACGAGGACCCCTCTCATTTGCGCAGTCGAGGGCCACGTAAGTGACGTGAGAGCGAACAATTCATGGTGACGAAGAGGAGATTGATGTGCAATGGCAAGAACAGGGCCGAAGAAAGTGGGGGGAGGAGCCCCAATACAGAGTACGCAACTGTATGATGCATTACGTACTACTTTGGTAGGTACCAACGTTGAGCGAAGCTGTGGTTTGCTGCAGACTGCCTGATTGTCTCGCTGATACAGTAGGACGTGGACACATATGGATGTGCATGTGTACGAATGTTCATACATACTAGGTACTATGCATATGCATGTGATGTTTGCACGCTCGCATGAACCGCATCATTGACTTCAAGTCGTTGGCACTGTATTTCACTCATTGCCTGCACGACGACAAGTGCCCATCACTGGCCAAGTACAGCCTACCAGACAACTTTGCACCTTGCAACGAGTCGAGATGCTATAAATAGCAGTACCCATGCCAACTGATAGCTTCGAAACGACCAACCATGGTTTCATTCTGTTTTTGTTTTTTTCTTCCTTCCTTCCTTCCTCTTCTCTTGAGGACTAGACATCTGATGCCTTCAGACCAACGATCGGCAACGAGTTGCTCTCCGGGCTTTTGTTTGAGTTTGTTTTATTTTCAAACCAGTCGCAGATTTTGCAGCGAGTCAGAGAGCGCGAAACATCCGAAAAGGGGGGGGGGGGGGCGGACGCTGCCAACTACCTAGAAAATAAGCCCGTCAACAAGATTTAAGCTTATTAGGACGTGTGATGTCTACTAGGTACGCAGTCACTCGACTCTTCTCACTCAGTAAAGTCCCCCCTCCCCCTTGCCTGCCTTTTGCGACTTGCATGACTCGAGTGTCTCTGGTAGTGGCTATGCTATAAAAGAACAAGGGGGAGGGGAGGTGGCCTAGGACTTACTTACGTGTCAAGTCGATTGAGTTTCAAAAGGCAAAGTCGGGGGTATTCTTGCTAGGGCGCTCTTGGCACACAAGTCAGCGGGTATGCAGGTACAGCTGCGCCACAAAGGGAAAAAAAAAAGAATAAGCGGGCACGCCTCAAAGTCGGCTCCGCACTTGCATGGGACGGGAAGGTTGGCGGAAATTTCCAGAATCTCACCAGTTTATGCCTCGTTGCCATGGGTCCCGATCAGACAACTGATTAGCCTGACACTGCATCGAGCAGGGAGAGAAAAAAACAATTGTATTGCTACCATCGTGAAGTCCCGATTGCGGGCAGCATTCGAGTGATTAGTAGTAGGTAGGTATGTATGTACGTACGTACGCTTCTTTGCAGACTGAAACTGCCGACCGGAACATCAGCCAATTGATTCCGTTTATTCCACTGGTGCACATGCCACTATTCGAACAAACCAAAAAAAAGCATACCAAAGCCTCTTTCCCTCCCAATTGCATCTGTTTATATGCACGTATCGAGACGATGACGTGGACTCAAAGAGTGACATCAGTCGTCAGAGCAAAAGAGATTGTCATGGTCGTAGCCTGTGCCTGCATTGACGAGTTGATGGACGTGCTTTTATGCTCGCTGGCCTCTGCATAATTATGCCCTGAAGGTGAGATTATGAACATCCTACTCGCCAAGCCTCTTTCCAATGGAAGCAGGAAAAAAAAGGTCTTCATAGTGAGCGCAACCAAATGCCTGAACTGAGCTGAGCGTCTAGTAGCTTCCGCTTCCCCGGAGCAAAGGTTAAATTTCAATTTAACCCTCTTTACAGTATATCGAGAGTGAATGCGTTTATTTTTGGGACACGATTGTCGGAGCGAAAGGGTAAGGTATCAACATAATTTTATCATTCCACTGGCGAAACGTCCATTACCAGAGCTGGACAAAAAGAGTGAACAGGCAGTGGGTGCATTCTATTCAAAACCAGCTCTGGTTCTATAAACAGCACAGCCAGGCATCTGGCGATTGACTCGACTCGACTCGACAACAAGACGCCCATTCTCGTATCTGGGCCACGGCGCCTAGGCCTCGCTTGCAGGGCGCCAAGAGCTGGAAGGAGGGGGGGGGGTGGGCGGTGCATGCATTAAATGCTCTTGGCCCCGCTCCAGGTCTTGCTTGGCTCGCCCATTGGTCTGAGATGCGCGACCCGCAACTCTCTCTCTCTGTCTCTCTCTCTTTTGTTGTCCGCGTGTCAGGCGCAGTTGCCATTTTAAAATGGAGCCCCACAATTTACTTCTCCATCGTCAACTTCGAATTTCATGCCTCTTGGTGTCATGTCTGTCGTCCGGGAAAAAAGCTGGACAGGATAGTTAGTATATTGCACTCTCTCCATTTTTCCCCTTTCGAGTCCAGGGCGTTGCATAATATGCACAGCCCAGGTCTGGCCACACAATGGCCTACCAGTCATGTATAAAATGTCGTGGTTTCCTCTCCTTGTTTCCAGGTGATCGACTTGTTTACTCCCTTTCCGTTCTCATCACGACTTGACCGTCCAGGAAACATCAAAGGCATCTTTCGAGCTTGTGTCTCTTCTCTCTTTTCTCTTTGACTAGATTTCACCTCGTCTCTGCAAAAAAGACCAACGTCATCAACCGAAAATGTACGCCAAGCAAGTCGCCGTGGCCGTGGTGCCTCTCCTCATGGCTGCCAACGCCCAAACCCAAGTCGCTGGAGACATCGACTTCGAGTTTGACAGAGTTCCGCCTACCTGCCATACTCAGTGCACGCCTTTTTATAATGCGTTCAACATTTGCGAGGAAACCAACGACCTTCCTGATCACCAAAACCAGCAAGAGTTTGAGGCTCGCAAGGCGTGTTACTGCAAAGCAGAGCTGAGCGCCCAGGCCAGTTCCTGCGCCGGCTGCATTCAGGGAGCCCAGCCTGCTACCCAGCAGGGCGCTGTCCAGTTTGACGCCACCGGTACGTAGATGAGAGTAGACGCTGAACAGCAATGAAAGAGAAGAAGATATGAGGAAATGATTCACTAACGTTGATCTCCCTTTTCCCCAGGTATCACCGGAGTGTTGGCCACTTGTGGCTGGACTGCCAGCAATGGCAACACCGCCGGCCAGCCCGGCCAGCCCGGCTCTCAGCCCGGCCAGCCCGGCTCTCAGCCCGGCCAGCCCGGCCAGCCCAACCAGCCCGGCCAGCCCGGCCAGCCCGGCCAACCTGGCCAGCCCGGAACTCAGCCCAACCCGTCCGGCGTTCCTATGCCCAAGGCCCCCTTGCCCTCCGCCGCACCTGGCAAGCCCGGTAACACCAATTCCACCACCCCCGGCAAGGCCTCGCCCTCAGGCTCTGGCGCCAAGCCTACCTCGACCAACGGCCAGAAGGTCAACGGCGCTGCTGGCATCGGCTCCGTCTCTGTCATCGGCATGGGTGCTGCTGCTCTCTTCGCCGCCATGATGCTCCAGTAGACGCTCTCGAGTCCATTCCACAGGACGACGGCTCAGGGGGGTTCAAGATACGACGAGGCATAGTAGTGTGTGTATGAGTAGCAAAGGGTTTGGAAGGAGTTGGTAATTTTCTTCTCTTTCTGTGGGATAGTACCTGCTGATTTTCGTCGGGAGGGATTCGTCTCCGTGTCCAAAAGGCATAGAAGAAATTTTCCGTTTTCAAAGCCCGAGTACATGTAATAGACAAGTCAACATTTGTATCTTACTCCTGCGAGACTAATCTGATGAGACGTGATCATCCCACGAGGACATGGGCGGCCGTGACTTTCCCATTCGACGATGCTCCTCTCGTCTTCTTCCTAATGATGAAGACGGTTCAGCCCCGACAATCCTTTTCCGTGCCAGAGCCACTCGAAATGCCAATGAAAAATGCACGCCTCCATCACAGACAAGATTTCAACAGGGGCTGAATGGGCTGAACCCCCGGGGCAACAATTTCCATTCACAGCGTGCGCTTCTGATTTGCCTGCTTCCTTCTGTATGTCCAAATCAACCTCACCATTTCAACTTTGACCAAGGTCACCAGGGACCGGATCGCTACATATCGGCCTGAAAAGACGTCTTCAGCAGCAGTCACATCCATTGTCCAAGGAGCGCTATGTACCCCCGTCTATGCTAGACCACATGTATCCGTATGGTCGAAACGAGGTGCGTAGACCATTTGACGTTTCTAAGCAGACACATCTCGATGCACGGAGGCGATGGCGACTTTGTACATTGACAATTAAGATATAAATTTGTGTGTATAAATAACTTGTGCCTTTTCAAAACTACGTCTCCAACGTGACAAAGCATGGTAAACCACATCTGAGTCTTGTTCTATCAGACCACGTAGGTGAGTCATAGTCGCGCCGGTGACGCTGTGGGGCGCGAAGGATTAAAAGTGAGAAGAAAGTGAGCCTAAGGAAGCTATTAGGCATAACCTCGGAGGCCTCGAAGAGAGATTACAGCTAGCTAGCTGCGAGGGAGGCCAAATAATCACTTATATAAAGAGGGCCTCTGCCCCGAGGCATTAGAGAGGGGGTCCGAGATCCATTAAGTCATAACTCTAGCTATGAGTTAGCAGCTAGCTAGGTGCGAATTTGACACTCTTCCGGCAACGAACCTGACATGTTCGCTTCCCCCTTCACTTCATTTAGGCCTGAACGTGGTCAGCCTTGACGAGACGCGACTCCTTGGCAACAAGACCAGCCACTTCGTGTATGCTGCCCGCGCCTCTCAGCGCCATCAGAGGCACATTGGCCTGCAAATACGCGCCGATCCAGTTGCGCAGCTCCACAGCCACCAGCGAATCCACGCCGTAGCTGTCCAGGCTCTTGGCCGGACTGAGAGACTCGGCCGGGCTGGCAATGAGCTTGCCGAGCTGACGAAGGACAGCCTGGCAGATAATCTCGCAAGTCTCCTCGGCGCGCGTTGCCGCGTCGAGCTGCCGCGGTAAATCGGCCGAATGGCCCTCGGCCTCGGCTGCGCCGCCCACGCGGTCGTGCTGCACCAGATGCGCGAACCTCGGATCCGTGAGAGACGCGTCGCCGTCCTTGGGAAGCAGGCCAATGGCGCACACGCTGTCGGCGGCATCGCTGCTGAGCGGATGCGTCACGGCGTAATTAAGCATCGCCAACAGGTCGGAGATGCTAATGGTGCCCAGACCCTGCCTCTTCAAGGCGGCAGCCACCTCTGGATTCTCGCTCACGAATCCCACCTCGAGCACAGGGCCAACGTTGATGGAGAATGCCGGCATGCCGGCTCGTGTGCGATGGCGCGCCAGGGCGTCCTGGAAGCTACATGCCGCTGCGTAGTTTGACTGCCCGACGTTGCCGCGGAGCGCAACGGCGGACGACATGAGGATGAAGAAGTCGACGCCACCGCCGAAGCACTCGTGCAAGTTCAGCGACCCCTTGATTTTGGGCGCCAAAGCTCCTCCCCATTGGTTCCAAGTCATGTCTTCAAAAAGGGCATCCTGTACGCGCTGACTGTTAGCATTGCCCATGCCGCTATGTATGGTAAAGGAAAAAAAAAAAAAACAAACAAACGCGCGCATACCTGGAGCACCATTGCGCAATGGATCACGCCACGAATCGGAGGCAAGCCCTCGTTTACGCTCTTTCCAATCAGGGCCGTGATCTCATCCTTGACCGTCACGTCGCATTTCTTTGCGATCACCCTGACACCTCTTGTCGACATTTCTTTGGCAAAGTCCAGGCTCTGCTGGTCCTGACGGCCTGACCGAGAAGTCGACAGTATGTTTTTCGCACCCTGTTTCCCCATCCACGCGATGATGGAGCGGCCCAGGCCGCCAAAACCCCCAACCACGACGTATGTGGCATCCGCACTGAGCTTTGCTTGAGGAGGCGGTAGCGGATCAGCCTGCGATGACCTTCATTAGCGGCGTCTCGCGGGGGTAGAAAACAAGGGTAAAAAGATCCAAAAAAAAAAAAAACCAAGGTTGAAACTTGGGCCTCTCGCGCCGTGCGGTGGCGGCCATGCAGCGTATATAACTTACCTTGACTTTCTGATCCTCGTTAACCGTGAGGATGATTTTGCCGGTGTGCTTGCCAGCCTGAATCTGACGAAACGCCGTCTCAATCTCCGAAATGGGCATCGTTGTCAGTGTCACAGCCTTGACCGACCCTGCTGCTGCAAGTTCCGCCACGTTCTGTAATAATCGCCTCGCAAGTGCCTTCTTCTTTTCAATGACCAAGCTCAGATCCACATAGGCAAAGGTGATGTTCTTGAGCAGGAAGCCCATGGACATGCGTGCGTCATCCAAAAGATCTTTCTGACCAATCTCGACGAACCGCCCGAACGGAGCGACAAGATTGCAAGAATGCCGAAACATTTCTCCCGAAAGCGAGTTTAGGACAACATCAACTCCGTACCCGCCACTCAGACGTCGAATGCCATCATGGAACGCAGACGTTCGGCTTGAGAATATGTGGTCATCGGGAACGCCGTATTTCTCGCGAAGGAGCTCGCGCTTGCTGCTACTTCCGACGGTAGCGAAGATGTCAGCTCCCAGATGCTGGGCGAGCATGATGGCGGCCTGGCCCACCGCGCCGGCCGCCGAGTGAATGAGAATCTTGTCGCCTTTGGCTAGGCGGCCCATGTCGACAAGAGAGTAATAGACAGTCGTCCATACTATAGGCAGGGCAGCTGCCTCTTCCCAGGTCAGGTTGTCCGGCACGATCTGACAGCAGTCACCATGCACGACGGGATAGTTGGTGTAAGATCGGGAATATAGCGCGCATACTCTATCCCCTGGCTTGAAGCGCTCGCGCATATTCGAGCCAGCCTCGACAACGATTCCACTGCAGTCATTGCGCATCTCCGTGATGCCTTCCAATTGGCCGGCGGCAATGAGAACATCCTTGAAGTTTATGCTTGCGGCTCTGAGCTCCAGTTTCACATCATCTGGCCCGAGGTCAGGGGGCGCGGCGTCACCTTTCCAGCGGATACTCTCCAAGAGGCCAGGCACGCGTAGCTCTGCCCACAGCAGCCGTCGCTTGTCCAAAAATGAAGCGGGCTCCGGTGCCGCCCGTGACCTGTTTCGATGAATAGAATCACTTATCTGAGAGTTGGCGACAAAACGAGAGACGAAAAGCTGACCATCTCTTTCCTTGAACTCATTTTCGAGCTTCTCCTCACCACGGTCTCCAATGCCAAGTCTCAGCGTGCTTGAGCGAAGAAGCGAGGGCAGCATTTGCGCGAGCCGATAAATCATCAGCGGACGCTCAACGCCAATGTCAAGCGTAATGAGACGTATGCTCGGATGTTCAAGCCTCAAGCATCGAGCAAAGCCAAGCCAAAGTCCTCGACCCCAGGTTAGGGAGTCCTGAGAATCACCACAACTGACCAAAAGAACGGCGCGTGCTCTCAAAATCCAGTCTTTGAAACGTTTCCAGGAAGGAGCGTCAGTATCAGAACACAGCATTTCCGCCACTTCAGGCAGAATGATGACGACATTGCTTCCCGGAGAAGCAGTGCTCAAAGAACAAGTCGTGATTCGCGATGCAACAACTTCCTCCTTCTTCAGACATGACATCATCTCCGAGTCCAAAGATTCGACCAAACCGTGGTGGCTTGTCACAACATGGATCGGGGGTTCTTCTTCTTCCATCTCTGCATAATCGCTCGGTGCGCTGGCCACGAATACGCTGATTGATCCTCCGTCTTCTTCCGGGTAATCCTCGAACCACATTTCTGGATTGACAAAATCTGCGGACTTGAGCCGAGATATCCACTGTGACCGCGAGATCAGCGGGGTCAGCTGGCGGCCTTCATCGTATCCTGCCCACCAAGCTTTGAATACACCGAACAGGAGATTGTAGTGGGGAGTAGGACGCGTCAACTCCATCAACAGGAATTTGCCTCCCGGTTTGAGAAGTCTCCTGATGTTCGCCAGGACAGGGCCGATACGCTTGGTCGCGTGAATGACATTGCTGGCAATGATGAGGTCGTAACTTGCCGCCCGGAAGCCCTGTTCCTCCGGATCGACTTCAATGTCAAGCAGAGCAAACTCCAGCACACCAAGAAACGAGCCGAGTCTCCCCTTTGCAGCCTCGAAGAATCCGGTAGAGATATCAGTGAAAGTGTAGCTGCGGACGCAGTTGCCGCTTCGGTTGTTCAGGGCCTCGAGAACCGGCAAGGTTGCCGACGCTGTACCTGCGCCAACCTCAAGTACATTCAGTCCAGGCTTTTGCTTGCCCAGCTCGTGACAGTACTCTGCAATCTGTATGATGCAACGATCAGAGCGCTCGACGTTGTAGAGTTTCGTGAGGAGGTCATCCGGGGTAAGGAGTGCCAGTGGGTCGGTTTTTTCGGTGAGAATGTCTGACAAATTTGGTCCTAGCCGACGTATGCCTTCGGCAAAGGCTTTTATATCTGGAGTTGCGGACGCCTTGGGTAAGGGCACCATGTCAGGAAAGCTGGCCGCGAAAGCCTGCATCCACCTGAAGAAATGACGACGCGGCCCTTCCGGCACTTCGTTCAGACCAACTTGGCGGACAGCTTTCTGAACAAAGTGGAGTGTCAAGGCGTCAAGCAACCGGTTCTGCTCATGTGAGCTGCCAGGAGGGACCACGGATTTCAAGACTTGAGCGCGATGGCCCAAAGTCCAATCATCCACATAAGTCACCCATTTCTGATTATGGCAGATGCTGCCGCTCACTTGGTTCAATGTGGTCTCTCCCGGAAGAGTCGTGGTGCGTACTCCCTCGGCCGCGACGACTGTCCTTCTGCTGGAGCCGCCACTGACGTCCTCAATGACAACATCAAACGTCATTGGGTGTTGGCTAGCTGTTGAGGTGCTCACAAGATCACTTCGAGGTCCGCAGTCCTCATTGAATATGCGCAATCTTTTGATGAAGTTGGGCACGAATGTTGAAGTGGCGTTTCGTTCGATGATGAGAACGGCGCAAATACCGTGGAACAAGCAAGAATCGAGGACTGTCGGATGGAGAACATCGCCCATCCCGCCAGGGTTCGACTCGGAAACAGTTTGACGAGCCGTGGCCATGCATGCGTCTTGGCAGGTGCGAATACTGGAGACGTTATTAAATGGATATTGCCAGTCAAGTCCTACGCTGCGACCAAGATGGTACAGCCTTTGGGGAGTCGCCCCGTGAATACATTGCTTGTCGACATCTCGGTCCGATGTGGCATGGCGAGCCTCGTCGGTATGCATCTCAGCGTGGATGAGGCCGCGACAATGCTCAGTCCACTTTTCGTCAGCAGACACAGTGAATATGCGGAACTCGCTCCAGACAGTGGACGATTTACTCGCTGAATAGGGCTCTGGGCGTAGAGATAGAACAATCTCAACATCAGGACCGTCCTCGTGGATGACGAGAGCCCTGCCAATGCTGATGTTGCGGAAGAGAAGACTCTCCACCTTGGCGGATGGGCTCGTCGTTGAGGTATGCTGTCGCATAGCTTGGACGGCCATTGTGATGAAGCCAGCAGCAGGAAAAACGATTTGCCCTTGAACTAGATGACCTTTCAGCCAGGGAGATTCTTTCAGGCTCAGAAATCGCCTCCAACGAGGCTCCAAACGGTTTGAATCGTGTGAAAGAGTCCCGAGCAATTCATGCGGCGTGTGTTTCCTTTGCCTATAATCCCTAGATATCCTCGTCTCATGCCAGAACGTTGTGTCATGGTCAAATGGATATGGTGGGAGGTCTACCAGTCGTTTTGGCATGTGACTGCTCCGTAATCCGTTGATTCTGTCGATTGGAAGAGTGGCAGTCTGGGCATGCACAGCTCCCAGACACTCCATCAGCGCAATCGCAGAGTTTTTACCCCTCTGAAGAGCAGTCGTGTATGGTATTTGACCGGCTCCTCCCGGAAGCAACTTGAGCGTTTGTTTGACAGCGCCTCCGAGCTGGGAGTGAGGACCGACCTCTACGATCATGTTGATGGTCTTGCCTCGAAACTTTTGCCTAGCCATTTCGCCGAGAGCGTCCGAGAAGAGAACGGGACTGAGCAGATTGGCAACCCAATAGGCTCCATCGATCGATGTCTGTTCTTCAACCTCCTTGCCTGTGACGCTGCTGAACATGCGAGCGTTGGAGCAAGCGTGATTTGGTTGGCGTGTCAACGCCGTCTCGAGAGCATCCGAATACGCCTGCCGCATGGCTTCCATGTGATGGGAATGGTAAGCGGCGCCGTTAGTGGACAGCTTACGATTGAATGTGCCCTCTGCATCGAGAATCGTTTTAAGTTGCATGACTGCGCCGGCGTCACCCGAAACTGTTACGCTGTTTGGGCTATTGAAGCATGCAACTCTCATTTTCCCGAAGAAGGACTCGATGCTTAATATGCGGTCGTTTACGGATTCCGGTCCGTCGCCCACGGCGAGCATCGCACCGTCACAGCACGGGTTTCCTGCGATGAGTTCGGTGGTAAGTTTGCCGCGAAAGTAGGCAGCAGTCATGGCATCTTCAAAAGAAATGGCCTGCGAAGCGTAAGCTGCTGCTATTTCCCCACTCGAGTGGCCAACCACTGCACAGGCCGAGATGTCGAAATGAGCAAGAGTATCAACCAAAGCGAGCTGCACAGCCGTCGTCAGAGGCTGAGAAAATGCAGGTTCATTGATGCGCGTCTTGCTCTTGGACTTGCAAAGCTCTTCTTCTAGATTCCACTGGCTTCCAATTTCAATGAGATGCCGACTGGCATGCTCGATGGACTGGGCAAAGACGGAATACTTGGAGAGGAGCTCTCGACCCATTTCGGCATACTGAGCACCCTGGCCACTAAACACCAGGGCTATTCGCGCCTCGTCTTTGCTCTCCCGGCGGATGACGGCATTGCTTGCCGCTTCAGTGAGCTGTTGAACCAAGTCATTGAGATTGGAAGCGATCAGAGCAAGCCGGTAAGCATGTATGGACTGCTTCCCCAGACTATGTGCAAGACGAGCCAGAATCTCATTGGGCTCAGGAGAGTTGCGGTGCTTCTGAATCAGGTACTTGGCCAGTCTACGACAAGTCCTTCGACATGCGTTCTCGCTGGCTGCGCTGATAAAGAACAATCGCTCGACTCCTTTGGCTGAGTTGCCATTCACTAGACGTGACGTGGGCGCAGAATATGGCTCCTCGGCTTTTGCATCCAAAACAACATGAGCGTTGGTCCCACCATAACCAAAACTGTTCCAAAAAGGCGTGAGTGAGCGTGCTGGCCAAAGGAGGCACACTTATTGACGTACCTGTTGACGGATATCCTGCGAAGCTCGCAGTATTCAAGCTCAGTAGGAATCTGTGAACGCAATCATGTCAGTCTTGATCGAGTCCACTAAGCGAGGCTCAGGCTGACTTACCCGTAACTTCCTGTCGCCGAGCCTGAGTTCTGGATTTGGCGTGATGTAATTTGCCTGTGGCGGAATAATGCTATGCTCCAGCATGAGAACTGCTTTGATTAAACCTGCCAGACCAGCAGCACCCTCAGTATGCCCTACATTGGCTTTGATTGATCCTATGGGCAATGGAGAGCTGGAATGTCTGCCTTTCGCAAGCGTTGCAGCGATTGCACCAGCTTCATTAGGATCGCCCACTTTGGTCCCAGTGCCATGCGCTTCGACGTAGTCGACATGTAGATCCAGCTTTGCGTCGTTGAAGGCCCTCAAAATTGCCTCCTCCTGGGCCTTTGCGCTGGGTACGGTGATTCCCGCTGTTCTGCCGTCTTGATTCAGTACCGAGTGCCGAATGACTGCTCGAACTTGATCACCGTCTCTCAATGCTGCCGAGAGGGGTTTCAGCATGACACCGGTGCATCCTTCTCCTCTGCCATAGCCATTTGCGCGAGAATCAAACGCGTACGACCGACCCTCCTTTGAGAACGTTTTCAAACGTGACTGGTAGACGAAGCGTTGCGGATCGAGCAAGAGATTCACACCGGCAACGAAGCATTGTGACGTCTCGCCAGCGCGAAGGCTCTGAACAGCTTGATGCAGCGCGACGAAGCTGGACGAGCATCCTGTGTCGACGGTAAAGCTGGGTCCACGAAGATTATAGTAATAGGAAATGCGATTTGACGAAATGGCTGGACCTGTGCCGGTGATGAGATACAGAGGCGGGGCATCGATGTCGCGCGTTTCAATTTCATGATAGTCATTGGACCATTGGCCGACATAAACGCCGGTGTCTGTGCCCCAGAGAGAGTCCACGCTGAGGCCGGCATTTTCGAAGCATTCATAAGCTATCTCGAGAAGAAGCCGGTGTTGGGGATCCATGGCCTAGTCCGCACCGTATCAGTCCAGGGGGTCACGAGCGGTCTGAACTCAGTAGATGGTTTGGCACGCGGGGAGACCACGTACCATTGCTTCCGCCGGATGAATGCCAAAAAAGGCAGCATCGAACGCGGACACGTCTTCTTTGAGAAAATGTCCACCGCATGTATTGGTCTATTCGAGGGCAGAGGGCATTAACATCAAGTCTAAGTCTCAGGCGTTCAGGGCATCACTCAAGAAGTCTCACCATCCCAGACTTTATTCCTGTGCCATCTTGGAATGCGCTCATATTGAACCGTTTTCCAGGACCTGAGGTCCAAGCTGTCCGTCCGGAAATCAACATGTCCCAGAGGCTCACAGGATCCTGAGCACTGCCGGGCAACCGACAGCTCATGCCGATGATGGCAATTGGCTCAAGAGGCACACCTGCCTCAGCCATCGTAGCAGATATGTGAAGACGGCGAACTGGGCGGTGCTCTTCTCATCTATGAACTGCGTCTTCAGTCCGGTTGCTTGACAACAGGACCTTTAAACGGTCGAGAGCGTGCTGTGTTGGCGAGAATTTTGCAGAAGCGAGATGACTTCTGATGTTTGTACCACTGCTGAATGTCGCGAACCACCTGGCCGAGACATCACCAGTATTCAACTTGAATTTTCTCCCCCCTTCAAATCAACTTACATACATCCCACGTGACACAGAAATTGAATCCTTGTTTCTCTTGGTGTACTGAAGGAACGAAATGGCCGCACGATGCCAGCACGCCGCAAACGGGTGGCAAAGCCGGCTGGCACCTGCAAGTCAGTGCGGACAACATTGGTCGATGTGTCATATTGTGAGATCAGCGACTCCATGGCCGTCGTCAGTCTTCAAACCCAAATCACTCCGTACATGTCTTCCTGTTTCATCGTTGCACGCTAACGCGGGAGAATGCATTGCATTGGGAAAGCATGTCAGACTTCTCGACGGGGGTGGTCTGCCGCACAATCATGGGACGGGCAGACGAACGTCACTGACTTCTTTCTCGACAATGCCAGGGTCAGCCGTTCTGGAGTCTCGTGGGGTCCATTTCCTTTTGACGGAGTACCAACGACTTCAGCCTATTGTATGTGCGTACCTTTTCGTACTCGTAAAGCTGCAGCCCCATACGTTGCACGCCCGGCCACTGTCAAAGTTCTTGCAGTGTCATGAGTTTGCCGTCCGGCAGAAAACGTGATCTTTCTTGTCCTTTTCGAGCATGCTGCTGCGAGCTCGACGTTTCCGGCTGTTTCGAGGCCTTAATAAGGAGGTGGATGATTAAGCAATCCTGTCGGGCGGTGCCTGCCTTGCAACATTATGGCCAATCACACACACGCCTGCCCAATCACACGCCTGCCAATAGGCAGGTAGGCACCCATAGGAAGTAGGTTGGTACGACCCCATGTCGCTTCCTGGGACTGCATTGAATCCAGAAAAATTCCTTGACCATGGCAGACGACGACAATGCGTAGGACATTTTCTAAATTGCGGCAGGCTATCGGCGAACATCCATACAGCTGCGAAGCAATGATGCTCTCCTCGTCTTTCGCACCCTCATTGGCAGCAGCCGGACCGGCAGACCTCATAGGGTGGCAACGAACGCAATGCATCTTAGGTCGCCGATTGCTGGAAGTCCTGTAAAAGACTATCAGCCTCCTTCACAGACTGACTGCTGTATATTCAGCTATGGAGCACCTCGAAAGTGGCCTTGAAGACATTTTCTGTCACGCCTTGATACGATTGGCCTGTGCCAAACAAAACATCCTGCAGCCCTTTCTTCCCCGGCTCTCTTGACGGGGTGTGATCCGAGTTGCATGCCAAGCAAGCCAAGTGAGGAGATTTTAATGCATCCAGACTGGGGACGATGAACCCGCTTGCGTGATCGCCTGCAGGGTGTAGGTCTTGGAAAGACCTGATGCTTCAGCCTCATCCTCGGCGTATTTTCAGACGGAGTTTTCTTGGGGGCTTTCCGAGACGGAGACACAAATGATAAGTGATAATTCAAGAGATCCGCTTTTCAGCAATCCCGGTCTGCAAAACATTCGAACTTCTCCGAGCCGAGCGACCCTGTGAGTTGAGAGAGACCAGTTCTTGCTTTGTTTTGAAACTTGGCACTTACATCTGATGTCCAGGCATCCCGTCACTTTTCTGTCCTAGAAATGAAGGGCTATACTCGGCCGCGAACTGGATTCCTCATACAATAGACCCAATGCCATTTCCTCTTCACGCCCTCTCTTCTCTTGCCTTGTTCAGTCATCATTAGTCTCGTCTGCCTCATCTGCCTCGTCTGGATTGCTATTGTTCTTCTGTCAACTAGCCCAAGAAAAAACATGGAAGAAACTTCTGTCAGGCTAGCGGAGGCTGTGGGAGAAGAGACCATCTCCTTGTCCACTCTGGACCAGCAAGCCCAACGCAACTATGCCAACTTTCTTCTCATGTTTAAACTGTATGAGGGACACAGTGGTAAAGACGTCATCGGAAAGATCAAGCACGGTTTAAGCGTGGCGCTCAGCGAGATACCGGACTTTGCTTCCACGGTTTCGCCATCGCAAGGCTCCCTGAGAAATGAATTGGAGCTCCGCCTTGGGCCCGAATCTGCAGTGCCGCTCAAGATCGTCGACCACGCTGCTTCTGCCGGATCCTGTCTCGGCAACGTCAGCCAACCGGCGTTGGCTTACCGGACATACGGTGATTTGGCCGGGGACTGGTTTCCTCTTGCGGGGATTCCCGTGGAGGCCTTGTTCTACAAGGAGCTGGCCCCGGACCAGGTTCCACCAGATGGAACCCCTGCACTTGTTGCGCAAATCAACGTGGTTGAGGGTGGCCTCATCATGGGGCTGTCTTGGCACCACACGGTTTGTGATGCAAGGGCCATGAGCACTTTCCTCCGGCACTGGGCTCATCATACGCGAGCCTCGGTGATGCAAGGCGCCTCCTCTGATGCAACCGTTGTGCCACCCAGCGAGTCTACCAGAGACAGATGGCGGCTTCTCCATGGTTCTGAACATGTCAGCATTACCCAATTTCCTGATTATCAGGTGGACTCTGCGGCACGAGCACCACTCCCACCCTTGTCCTCCGACTCATCCGCACGACTACATCTCTTCGATCGTCAAGAGGTGGCTTCTGCCGACACGGACGCCGTTTTCAGCACCTGGTACTTTAGTCACGAAGCGTTGCGATTGCTGCGCAACCTACTCGGAGATGCCGCAGCTGAGAACGGCGAGATGATGCACTTCACCAATAGCGAAGCCGCCTCTGCCCTTGTGTGGAAGCACCTGAGTCAAGCCCGGTTACTCCATCAGATGGATGGCCAAGGATCGTCCTTGTTTTCCACGCGCGTTGACTTCCGTGCGAGGACAAAGCCGGCATTTGATGATGACTACATCGGCAACATTAATGAGCCGAATGCGCAGACGCGCATGAGTCTTGGCCAAGTATGTGTCGAATCCAGTCCGCAGTCCCTGGCCCTGCTCGCCAAGGTCATACGTGAGGCCGTTGCGTCGCTCGATGAGAAGGCGATGCGCGACTTCATTGGACTTGTCGATAGCTTGCCAGCCGTCACCGACTTGGCTTGGGACTACAACACTCTTCCTGGGCCAGACCTGGTCGTCACAGACATGAATGGGCTGGATTTGCTGCAGCATGACTGGGGCACTATGCTGGGCACTCCTCAATGTATTCGCTCAGCATCCCGTGAGAAGGGTGTGGCATACTTTTTGCCACAAGACGCGGAAGGGGGCTTTGAGGTCCAGCTACAATGTGAAGCTGAAGCCGTGGACAGGCTGAGACGCGACGCAGTCTTTACAGGATACGCTCAGTTCCGATGTTGAGCCAAGAGATTCAACCTGCGGTTCCAGGAAAATACATGTTTGAGGTTCTTGTCCTTCTTGGTCCTTTCGTGTTCTCCAGTCCGGATGTAGGGAATAAGCCTGCCGGCAACAAAGGCATCTTGTTACAAAATGGAAGTACATCGAAGTATCTTGAATGATTTCTAGAGACCACCAGCTCAGATTGCGCTTTGGCAAAGGCTCATCGCCGAACCGCAGAAAAGGCATCTCTCAACTGTCTCTTGAGAACTTTGCCACTCTGGCTCTTTGGGATGGCCGGAACAAACTCGATCCTCCCATGTAGCCAATGTGTCTCATGCAGAACTGCCTCGACGTGGTCATCAATGCTGTCACGCAGCTCCTCCACTAAGCCTGCGTCGGCGGTGGCGCCTGACTCTGAAATTACAACAAACGCCATGGGCCGCTCTCCCGCAAGGTCATCATGTATGCCGATGACAGCTGCCTCGATGACAGCAGGATGCTTGACGAGCACCCGCTCAATATCCACAGGAACGACTTGCATGCCCTGGACAAGCGACGGCACGGGCCAGGTCAGCAAGAAGTGAATTTTTTCCTTCTCCACGTAACCAGTGCAAAAAAAAAAAAAACGGAATACTTTGGCGACTGACCTTGACCTTGATCATGTCCTTGATTCGATCCCGGATGAAGAGATGTTGGGTCCCGTTCGGACTCAGCCTCATCTCACCCACATCTCCGGTGCGGAGCCAGCCGTCGGCGTCGAAACTGTCGCGGGAAGATGATTCGTCCCCCAGATATCCTGCAAAGACGTTTGGTGCCTTGTACAGAATCTCACCTGGCTGGCCGTAAGCGTCAATCTCGTCACCCTGCGCTCCGACCAGCCGCAGCTGGCAACCGGGCAGGAGGGGACCAGATGATCCGAGCCAAATGTCATGCGCACTGGTCAGAGTAGCAACGATGCAAGTCTCGGTCGAGCCTATTGGCGAGAATTTTTTTAGAAAAAAAAAAAGAAATCCCAACCCTGGTCAGGTGAATGATGTGATATGCGGGGTTTAAAACTTGTTTTTTTTGGGCTTCAAACATACCCCAAGCATGGAGAAATTTCCATTTTGGCTGGTGCGACAGCAGCTTTGTAGCGACTGCGTCGTCAAGTGGTGCGGCACCGGTGACGACTGATGTCACCGAGGAAAGATCATACTGCTGCAGCAGGAATGAGTTTGCACTCAACGCGCCCAGAATAGGTGGCACCAGGTATAGCCTCTCGATGGCGTGCCGCGACACTGCGCTCAGCATGAGCTGCATGTCGAAGCGCGGAAACACAACGAGGGCATCTCGACGCCAGGTACCAACATGGCCAATGAGCAGGCCGTAACTGTGGCTGAATGGAATGGCCCCTGTTGCCGTTCCGCGATGCGAACCGTTCGCGAAGCTCTCAAAGGTGATCATTTGAAGAACGTTGGTGATGAGACCGTAATGTGTGAGCTGCGCCAGCTTCTGGATAATTTCACCCCCAAAAACAGGGCTGTGAGCAAAGAGCCGCCATGTGCAAAGAGTGAGAGCACCAAACAATACCTGTCTTCCTGAAGTGCCGCTCGTGGCGCAGAGAAAGGCCACCTGGGACTTTCCCTGGCCGGGCTCCCATTTCAGCGGCTGCAATGGACTCAAATGGGCGCCTCGAGATATCAATTGCTCCACGGACTTGAACTGCCGCAATGGCTCTTGCTCCGAGTCGGTTCCTTGGGCATCGAAATCTGTCAAAGAATAAATCCGGTCTTGGCTAATGGACAACTCTTGAGATGCCTCCAAGCATGTGGACAGAAGCTCTGGGCATGTGAAGATGGTTTGACATTTTGCTGTGATCAAGTGCGATTTCACTTCATCCGCCGTACAGCTTGAGTGGAGTGGCATGCATATACCGTTGAGTCTGTGGATGGCCCAGCACAGCACAAAGTAGTCGATCTAGCCATGGGCAAAAGAATATCAGTGAGAGCGGCGTGTCGGTTTTCGTTTTTTTTTTAAAGGAAGCGTCACATCTTCAAAAGCGAGGCTGTTGACCGTCGACGATTGGTCGAGGAGTCTGATACTCACAGTATTAACGGAGTATATGGCGACAACCTTGTCCCAAGCAGACCCTGTGCTTGGCGACCAGTTGAGGTCCCGGCCCAGGCCGCGCGCGAGGGATTCAACTCGGGATCGCAAGACGTTGGCTGAATATGATTGCCCAGAGACACCGTCCACAAACAGAGCATCATCATGAGATTCTCCTCTACCCGATAAGACGACATCTCCAACGGCAATCGAGTCGCTTGCTTCTTGGACCAACGGCGGCACCCAGGCGGGCGATGAGAAAATCATGGTGATCTGACCGACGTTTGCCGAGCAATCCGCCAATGGAAGCTTGAAGTTCTTGAATATGTTTAACTAAAGGCAGGATCAAACTTGCTGCTCATCAATAACAAGTCCCAGTGTAGAGAACGGCTTCTGCAGCTGTCGCAGTGGACACACGACTCTGGAGACTATTTCCTATCCAGTATGCCTCAGAACTACCAGAAGCTATACAAAAGCTGCACGATCCCCACAATGGAAAGTGAAAAAGAAAGAAAAGATTCTTCTCAATCTCTATGTTGTGGACACGTGAGAATTTCCTTCCCTTCCTTCGTTTCGTGGAGAAACAAGGGGGTAGTCAGAATGTGAGCGAGCGAGCGAGTGAGTGACAGAGTGAGAGAGTGGAATCCGGTGAGAGAGGGAGTGAATCGACAGTGAACCGACTCACCACAGCATTGCTCACTCTCTCACATAGCACATGCATCTGTCGTATTGTTGAGCAGAAAGGGCCTGAAAAGCCATGCAAAGTACTTTAGCAGCCTCGTAAGTTGGATCAAAGCAAGTGTTTCCTGATTGAGCCTTGATGGCTCGGACTAGAATGTTACCTCTCTGCGTACGACATCAAGTCCGCCTTGTCGGAGGTGATATGTTGCATGAGTGGACTGAGCTGGGTGGATTCGATTGCACGCAATGCAACTGAGGCAATTGGTTCCACTGTTGAATGCAGATGCGATGCTCCATGACGACGTAGCTTTCGTTGCTTTGTGCTTTTTGACAACGAAAAATGTCGGGCAAGGCTCGTTGCTTACGTTTTCATGTGTTGAAACGTCCAGCATTGCCTGCGTCGTTGCATCGTTGGTGATCCACAGCCCCAACCATTGTCATATGCCCTGATCACCTGTGGATGCTGAGTTAATTCCGGATGTCCCGGGAACATGGCATCGCGCAGTTGATCCTTCTTGCATCGGACATCACTTGGTAATGGGCCGAATCAGGCTTGGCACGAACGAGACTGGCCCTGCAACTGATACTTGTCTCGTCCGTGAAGCGTTCACAGCGCGGCTCGGAGTCTTCTGCAGTCCTCTGGATTTGTTGCACTTGACTGTCTTGGCTTGGCTTGGCCTGCGGAAGCTCAACCGTACCACGCAAGAAATGCCGTTTTGCGCGACCGGCTCTTGGCTGGCAACGGCATTTGCCTCTTGGCGGCTGCGGCGGTGACATTTTGACAGGCGGATGTGTCGATCTTCACGCCCCCAATACCAGGTTCTTCTTTTCCGCAGATAGATGTACAAGGAACAAGGATAGTCGAATGTCTGGCTGTGCATGACATCTTCGATGAGACAAAGACTGGCCTGAGGACACAGGGGTTCGCTCGGATGAGATTGCGCGCGAATGATCGCTACTAGACTGTAGCAAAGAGTGTGTGCGGCAAGAGAATTGCAGTTCTATGCGGAGAGTTTCGTGTGGTCTGGAGTGAACTCCGGTACTCAACTCAAAGCGTTGCGCATCAAGATTGTACCGAGAAACAGCTGCAGACCATGAGATTGAGAAGCGACAGAGTTCAAGCAGAGACGTAGCTCTTCTGCTCGTTCTTGTTTTTGATCTTTCTTTCGGAAGGAAAAAAAAATCTACTTCTCCCTCTCGGATTCCAGAAAGGCTTTCAGAAAGAGGAAAGAAGCATCTTCATCTCATCTTTGGCAACATTTCGGATCGAGCGGCGACTGTCTCCGCCTATAGCGAATGAAAACGATATGGCAGCTTCAGCGCAATCAGCTGGGTCCCATCATAGGGACCCAAGCGCCTCTGAGCAGAGTATCAGAGAGATATGCGCTGAGGTGCTGGGTCGGCCTTTGGAGAGAGTGAGGGAAAGCAAGTCTTTTCTTGCGCAAGGAGGTGATTCACTGCTTGCAATATCACTAATGTCACGCTGTCGAGCTGCTGGATACGATATCAGCATTCATGACATCCTCCAAAGTAAAACCATTTTGGAACTTTGTCAATCAGCGCAGCCGCTCAAGACGGGTTCATCGTCCGATCATCTTCCTGGGATCAAAAATGTCGAGCAAGGAGGGAGCGAACATCGCTCTTCGGCGCCCCTGAATCAACTTCAGCAACTCTACATGTCTTCCGGTCTTTGTCATGCCAGGCTTCTCCGACTTCGAAACCATCTGCCAGGAGACTTTGTTGGCAGATGCGTGCAGGACATCGCTAGTCTTTTGCCTGGTCGTTCCAACGAGGAGGAGCACGGCGTCTTCGTGTACGCAACACGTGAGGTTGCTTTCGACACAACTGACGACGAAATAACCACGCAAGAAAACATGAATTACATGATGCTCCTAGGCCAAGGCCAAGAACACGCCGTTTCTGCGATGGCTTTCATCCGGGCGGGAACATCCACAACATGCTATGTTGGTCTCGTCGCGTCTCGCGCAAAGATCGACGTGACCTCCTTTGAGATTCTCTTGACCTGCCTGGACACAGCGCTCAGTGCAATGGAATTCGCAAACGGGCAAGACGGTCTACCATCCAAAGACTGTCTGCATAACAATTGGGGCCGACAATTTGAAGGGAGGCTCATTGGCAACGACGCTGTATCACAGTCTGATGCTCAAACAGTCAATCAACCACAAGTTTGTGATCCATCAATTATGCAGAGCGTACCTGAAGAAGTAATATGCCGTGTCACACCCCAAAAATGCCATATTCGCATTGACATAGCCGATTCTGTCAAATTATTTGACAGACCCATTCACCGTGTTCTGCGCACGGAAGCCATCGACTTCGTGGTCGCGGCTTTACGCTGCGCCGTTCAGCTCAACAAAAGCCACCAGGCAGGTCGCTGGGGAATTCGCACGATACTTGATGGAAGAAGTGCTGAGCTATCAGAATCGCCATCGACTATTGGATGCTTTGACCAGGTAGTCAATTGGTTTCTTGAGGACTTGGCTGAAAACGCAGAAGACATCAGTCTCTTGAGATGCATCAAAGACTCTAGGTTGGGACACTTTGAAGGAAGCAAAAGGACCGTAGGGCCCGAGCATTGGGATGCCGAGACCGGTTTTTGCATTTTGCTGGATGCAACTCTCCTCCAGCCGAGCCGTCGTTTGAAGCGTGCAGGATTCGATGAAGTCAGTCAGAGACAGCAGCACGTGACCCAGCACATCCTCACGTTCCTTCCGAATTCATCATCAGTACTCGTCGAGCCATATTGGGATCGGGGTCACCTCCAATTTTGCTTCAGCTCATTGAATGATGCCGAATTCATGAGTCGCATCGCCTCTGACTTCCATTCCGCACTGAAAGGCTTGCTTTCAAGATTCCTCGATTACGAGACGCATGCTACTCTGAGTGACTTTCCTCTACTGGAAATCACCTACGTCGAGCTCGACAATCTCTTCAATCATCAACTGAAGCAAATTGCTTCAAAGCCTCTCGAAGATGTCGAAAGCATATTCCCGTGCTCTCGGACGCAAGAGAATTTCTTGGTCTCCCAGAGAGCAAATCGCGAGTCGTACCAGTGTACCGTCGTCACTGAGATAAAATCAACAAATCCTGACATTCCCGTTGACTACGTGCGACTATGCAGCGCTTGGGGGCGTGTAGTAGGGCGGCATCCGTCTCTGCGCACCCGATTCTATGAAAGCACCTCGCGATCGGGACATTTTGATCAGGTTGTCATGAAACACAAGACATCTCCCACCAAGTGTTTCCAATATTGTGATGGCGATGAGAATGCCGCAAAGGATCTCTTGTTTCGCCGTGCTATCATTTTCAACGATGGTGCACCAACTCATCAAGCGACACTCTGTAAACGTGCTGCTTCTTCCGCCATTTTCCGATTAGACATTTCCCATGCTGTCGTTGATGGACAATCCATCAGTATCATCTTCCACGACCTGGCTCGGGCATACATTGGGGAGACCGGCCCTGCACTCATGCCGTACCATCAATTCGTGTCGTATCAGGACTGCCTCTCCCAGGAAAGATCTCTGGCATACTGGTCAAATTATCTTGCAGGCGCTCAGTCTTCGCTATTCCCAACCAACAATAGCAATGCTGAGCCCCGTGATTTCGCATCGATCCGGTTTCGATTTGCTCTTGATTCCGAAACAATTGGCAGGTTCAGTGATTACTACAATGCCACGATAGCCAATCTGTGCCAAGTAGCCTGGGCACTTGTTCTCGGCTCATACGCCGGCCTGGATGATGTCTGCTTTTCCTACGTCAATTCTGGTCGCTCAGCTCCTATCGAGGGGATCGAACATTCTGTCGGTGCCTTTGTTGATACCATGATTTGCCGAGTGAAACTTTCGGGAGCTGGGGCAACGGTAGCCAAATCGCTAGCCGCAGCTAAACACGACCTCATACAGGGGTTGTCTTGGCCTGCCTCTCTCACCATGGGCCACGAGATCCAAGGGCAGAAGATTTCCAACTTCAGGGGCAATACGATCATGACCATACAGGCGGGAGTCAAAGAAGAAGTCTTGACAGAATCGGGCTTGGAGTTCCACGTACTTGACGAGTTCAACCTATCGGACGTAAGTGAATCAAGTGGCGTCGATTTTCTTTTTGGGCGTGAAGTTAATGCGTGTCTCCTCGGTGGCTGATTGAATGACTAAATAGTACGACATCTCACTCAACATCGAGCCTCGTCAGCAAGGGCTGGAGGTGCAGATGGATTACTGGCAATCGAGAATAGACCAGCAAATGGCAGAAAGAATTTCTCAAAGCTTCGAAAAAGCACTGTCGCGCATCATGAAGGAAGACAGATCACTTTCGCAGATTGACGTTGTGCCTGCCCAGCAGATTGATCAGTTCCGTGGATGGAATGAAAGTTGGATGAGCACCAACATGGAGGGTCTCGTCCAGGATGTGGTAGATCGTCAGAATCTCGCTCAGCCAGATGCTCTTGCTGTACAAGGGTGGGATGGTGATGTTTCTTACCGAGCCCTCAGCGAACAGGCCGGGGAACTTGCCTCATACCTCCAAAGCCTTCAGGCTGGACTAGAGGATAGAATCTGTGTCTGTTTCGAGAAATCGAAATGGGCAGCCGTCTCGCAACTGGCTGTTCTCAAGTCTGGTGCTGCCGTGGTCCCCCTGTCAGAAAGTCAGCCAAAAGAGCGTGTCCAGGTCATCATTCGAGACACGGGAGCGCGCATCGTCTTGACCGCACCGGCTTTGGCTGTCCGATTCTCGGGCCTTGTATCTCACGTCATTACAGTGAATCAAGAGCTTATGTCAAGACTGTCAATGTCACAGCCATCGTCATGCCGGGCAACTCCAAGCAGCCTGGCATATGTCATCTATACATCCGGTAGTACTGGCACGCCCAAGGGCGTGATGCTCACGCACGGCGGCATTTCTCACATGGTGCATCGATGCATTGAAAACTTTCAGATGGACTCTCGCACACGTGTGCTTCAGTTTGCAGCATATACTTTTGATGCTGCAATTGCCGAGTTATTCTTGCCATGGAGCTGTGGTGGTTGCGCATGTATCATTTCTGAGCACGACCGACTGAATGCACTTGGGCCAGCCATGCGTCACTACAACGTCAACTTTGCAACTTTGACGCCAACTGTGGCTGAGACCTTGTCGCCAGATGAGACTCCTAGTTTGGAAACTCTGGTTTTGATTGGAGAGGCCGTGAAGCCCTCTGTCGTTGGTCGATGGATGGGCCATGCACGCCTGTTCAACGGTTATGGACCATCCGAATGCTCCATCATATCAAGCAGCAGCCAGCTTGATTCAGGATGTGATGTTCGCAACATTGGCCATGCCCTATGTGGTGCCTTTTGGGTAGTTGATCCGACAAATTATGATCGCCTCTTGCCCATTGGCGCAATTGGAGAATTGCTCATTGAGGGACCGCATCTGGCCCGTGGCTACCTCAACGACGAAGTCAAGACCTCATCGTCATTCATATGCAATCCTGCATGGGCATCTGATTATGCCTTCTCTGTTACAAAACGCTTTTATCGAACCGGGGATTTGGTTCAGCGCAACCCAGACGGGTCCATCAACTTCTTGGGACGTCGCGACACCCAAATCAAGCTGAGGGGACAACGAGTCGAAGCTGCCGAGATTGAGCATAATCTAATTGCGCATAAAGGCGTGATTGATGCTGCCATAATTCTTCCAGTTGAAGGACCTTGCAAGGGCCGCTTGGTCGCAGTGCTTGCTCTCCGAGACTTGATCCCGATCGAGTCACTACCACAAAACCTTTGTGTCCTCGAATCAGAAATGTTGGCTCTGGCTAAGTCTCGCATCTCTGACTTGAGCGACTGGCTTTCAGAGAGAGTTCCACCTTATATGGTACCGACTATCTGGATTCCATTGGCAAGCATGTTGCCACAGAATGATTCCGGAAAGCTGGATCGTGCAAGACTCAAGCGATGGGTCGATGCGGTAGATGCTAACTTGATCGAATCACTTGCCTCAGCAGAAGAGGATGAAGATCAAGAAGTTGTTGCAACATCGCTCCAGATCCGGATTCGGGCCATATGGGCGGACGTTCTGCGTCTGCCAATGTCCCATGTCCGAATCTGCCGTCGGTCGTTCCTCAGCTTAGGCGGCGATTCAATTTCGGCGATGAAGGTGGTTTCTCAGGCTAGAGGTGAAGGAATTGGTCTAAATGTTCCTGATATTCTGCAAAGCAAATCAATCGTTCATCTAGCTGAGAAGGCTCACGTGGATCCTACCACGGCCATTGATGATGCTAACCTTCACGAGCAGTTTCCATTATCGCCAATCCAGCAATGGTATCTGGGCAGGATCCAATCCGTCGGAGAGGAATCGGATGAAGTCGATCATCTCGGTAACAACCAAAGCATATGTCTGGATCTTCATAAGCCGGTGGACAGTCAGCAAATCGCTCGTGCCATCGATGCCATTGTATCAAAGCATCATATGCTACGTGCGCGGTTTGACTTCGACACAGCTCACGGATGGAGTCAGCGTATTGTTCGTGGTCCTGTTGATGAGTGCAAGCTCTACAGAGATAGCGCGGGCAGCCTTGATGAAGCCGCAGCCTCGGCGGAAGCTGCCGAGAGAAGCCTGAACCTGCGCCGTGGACCAGTCTTTCGGGCTCACTTCATACAAGTCCAAGTTGGAGATAATCTAGACAAGCAGCTCTTGTTCATGACGGCACATCATCTCGTAGTTGACAGAAAATCCTGGTGTGTCATTGTCAGGGAATTGGATCGACTACTGTCCGTTGGATCTCTCGCATCAATGAGCGAAACCCTCACTTTTCGAACATGGATCTGGAACCAAGAGAAGCTCAGCAGAGAGAAATTTAAAGACAGCTCCCAATCAGGACATTCTGAAAATTCGTTTGTGTCGTCAGGGGCCGATCTGGATCTTTGGAGAGATTCAGATGGTGAAATTCTTGCCGCAGGGACCGCTGCAGATATCATCACACTCGACGAGGACTGCAGCTCGACCATTCTCAGTGGAGTGGATAAGTCCATGCATTTTGAGCCTGCTGAAATCTTGCTCGCCGCCTTGATCCATTCGTTCTCTCAGACATTTCCTGATCGACTCGTCCCCACAATCTATGAGAAAGGCCACGAACGTGATTCTTTAGTCGACTTCAAGTATGACGTGACTGACACAGTCGGATGTTTCACAACGATAGTGCCAGTATATGTTTCTGCGACACGAACGGATACCACCATCGACATTCTGAAGCGGGTCAAGGACTCCAGAAGAAGCATCTCGCGGCATGATTCGCGCTACTCGATCTCTAAGCACTTGGCAGCTGCAAAATGGCCGTCATCCTCATCGCAACGTTGCATGGAGATATTGTTCAGCTATGATGAGTCGCTGAATCGAATCGAGGAAGAATGCACACTGTTCAGCGCACGGTCTCTGTCTGGGCGGGGAGTCACACCTGGTGGCACAGCCAGACGAACCTCCGCCTTTAGCGCCGATTTCACGATGCTGAGGGACAAGCTAAATGCCAGATTTGAGTTCGATCGAAACTTGAGACATGGAAATAGGACTCAGTCGTGGACTGAAGCTTTCTCTGTCTCTCTGCAGGGCCTACTAGCAGACCTAGCTGCCATGCCGCGTCTGTTCACGCTGAGTGATTTCCCACTCTCCTATATGACTTACGATAGCCTAGCGAGGCTTCAACAACAAATATTACCAGGCCTTGGTGTTAGACTGGAGGATGTTGAGGATATCTACCCTTGCACACCCATACAGCAAGGCATATTGATGAGTCAAGCAAGATCGCCATGGATGTACCAGACAGAAATGCTGTGGCAGATACAGTCGCCCGATGTCAGCCATGAGTTGGATGTCAACAGAGTCATGCTTGCTTACCAGACGTTGGTCAATCGGCATTCCATGCTGAGAACTGTGTTCGTGCCGCCAATTTCTAGCACCGAAGGTGGCACGTTCAGCCAAGTTGTCCTGAAGTCCTCTCACGCCACTGTCTGTCATGAAACTTGTCGAGGTGACGATCTCGATTCAATCTTGTCAACCATGGCGAGAACAACCACCAGTGACTATGGAGTCGGTCCAAACCATAAGATGAAAGTATACAGTCTCGATTCTGGTAGCGCATTCGTCCACATTGTCATAAACCATGCTCTTTGCGATGGCTCATCCCTCGCTCTGTTGGAGAAGGAGCTTACGGGTGCGTACAACGAAAAGTTGTCGTCCATTGACAGAGCACCTTCGTACAGCGAATATGTATCGTTCCTCCAAAAACACCCAACAGAAAGAGATCTGAATTATTGGAAGGCAAAGCTGGCTGATGCAGAAGCCTGCTTCCTTCCGGCCTTGACCGAAACCGGATTTACCGATGACACTTTCAAAAGATCAACAATCCTTCGACCCACGACGAGAGGACTTGCGACGTCGAAGTTTGAAGATTCGGCTTCTCTGCGGAGGCTGAGAGAAAAATGCAACATATCTACAGCAAACGTTTTCCAGCTCGCATGGGCTTTGGTTCTTTCCAAGTATGTGGGATCCAAAAAAATTCTCTTTGGCTACATTGCAAGCGGCAGAGATGTACCTGTTCATGGGATACATGAAATGTTTGGGCCGTTGGCCAACGTAATGGTCAGCCGAATCGAGCTGGACGTCAGTCTCAGTGTCCAGGAGGCTCTCCAGCGCCTCCAGAGCGAGTTCTTGGACGACTTCAACCACCAGCGCGCGCCGCTAGTAGACATCTGGCATGCCCTGAACGTCGGTCAGCGAGGGCTATTTAACACGCATCTCTCATATCGGCAGAACGATTCTGGCGGGCGCAATCTGATCAAAGACACAGTTGCTATACAAGGCAGCAGCGAGTACGACGTTGGACTCGACGTTGTAGCGTCGTTGGACGGCCGAGTGACTGTTTCCCTGGATTACTCTCCAGATCATATCAGTTCTGATGCAGCGACACAGCTCCTCGACTGTCTCCAACAGACAGTCAGTTCTTTGACACGGAGCGACACATTAATGCTCGGTCAGGTGCAGGTAACCACGGAACAAAACATCCGTCAACTTCGCCAATGGAATCATGACATACCCCGAATTGACGCCGAGCTCACGATGTATGAGTACGTCAATTCTCAATGTCGTCGACAGCCGGAGGCGCAGGCTGTTTGCGCCTGGGATGGAGACTTCACATACAGCGAGTTGAATCAACTGGGAAACCGTCTTGCGGATTATTTGACCGCTGACCTGGGCGTGAAGGCCGAGTCCAAAGTCGGCCTCTGTCTTGACAAGTCTCGCTGGGTGATCGTCGCCCAATTGGCTATCCTAAAAGCCGGGGGAGTGATTGTTCCCATCTCAAATAAGGATCCGGCCCATCGAGTGGAGAAGATAGTGCGAGATGCTGAGACTCGCGTCATCATCACGTCTGCTCGCTACTCTGCTCGATTTGCACAAGATGTTCCCTTTATTGTCCGGCTGGACGAAGGGCTGGCGTTTCTGCCCGAGCCAGGACGTAAAGCAAGACCAGAACATAATACTCAACCACAGAATGCTGCCTTCATCATCTACACGTCTGGTAGTACCGGCATTCCAAAGGGCGTAGTCCTATCTCACTCGTCCATTATGTCAGGCATCTTGGCCCATGGACAGATCTACGGTCTGGGCTCCCATACCAGGACGCTTCAGTTTGCCGCTCACACATTTGACATCAGCATCGCCGAGATTTGGACGACTCTGTGCTATGGAGGCTGCGTATGCGTCTTATCAGAAGACGAGAGATTGAACCGTGTCCAGGATGCTATCAACCTGTATCAGGTCAACTTTTCTCTGCTGACTCCGACGGTGGCGAGTATACTGGACTTGTCAAAGTTGCCCTCCCTCAAAGTGCTTGCATTCATGGGCGAATCTCTCAAGCCAGACGCTGTCGAAGAGCACCTGAAGACGCGATCAATATCCATTTACAACTCATACGGTCCATCAGAGTGTTCGGTACTGGCTACGTGCAGCAAACGCCTCCAAGATGCAAAACGAGCGTCGATTATCGGCCGTCCCCTCACCGGAAGTGTCTGGCTGGTTGACGATTCAGAGAACCTTTGCCCGATTGGCGCCATGGGAGAAATCTGGATCGAGGGACCTCTGCTAGCTCACGGATACTTCAAGGATCCGGAGAAGACGGCGAAATCCTTTGTCACTGAGCCTGGCTGGGCCCGACAGGCTGGGCTGCAAGGGCGTCGCTTGTACAAGACTGGTGACCTCGCCAGACAGAACTTTGCTGGCGAGATCATTTACATTGGAAGAAAGGATACACAGATCAAAATTCGAGGTCAGCGAGTTGAGGTTGGCGAGATTGAGTACACAATCAAGCAACAGGCACCTTGGCTGCAAAACGCCGTGGCGAGCTTGGTGCTTCAGAAGAGCCAGCCCCAGAGGCCTCTGGTGGCCGTCTTTTTGGAGCCAAATGCTGAGATGCTGCACACAGAGGGCCATACTACAAATGAGATCATTCTCAGAGTCTCGAGTCGCATGGAACGCGCCCTGATCAAATTGAGAAACTCGTTGCGGAAAGTTCTACCCTCTCACATGATACCCAGCCTCTATGTGCCGGTTGCGCAGCTTCCGGTCACGATTTCGGCCAAGGTCGATCGACTCTCACTCCGCCACTCCGCTGAGAAGTTCACGAAAGAGGAGGTCTTCCATTACGCATTGGAAGACGTTGAGAAAACCGGACCGACCACAGAGACGGAAAAAGAACTTCAGGCGCTTTGGGCAGCAACTCTGCAAGTCGATCCCGACCAGGTCGGGACCGAAGATGACTTTTTCCACTCGGGCGGTGACTCGTACTTGGCAATGCGCCTAGTTGGCTTGACTCAAAGTCCCGAGTTAAAGATGAGTCTGAGCGTTTCCGACGTCTTTCAAAATCCGAGGTTGGTAGACATGGCTCGGGTCGCGCACAAGAAATCAGCTCTCGGTCAGACGGAACAAGAGGCTTTGCCCTTCTCCCTGTGGAAGAAGACAAAGGAAATGCGGAGCGAAGCTGGCCAAGACGAAAACATGGCAAATCACCTGCAACAAGTTGCTGCCCAGTGCGAAATATCAGCGGATAAGATCGAAGATGTCTATCCATGCACACCGCTCCAAGAGGGTCTCATGGTAGCCACGGCTCAGCAGCCGCGTGCTTATGTGGCGCGCTGGGTGTATCGTATAACAGAAAGACTTGATGTTGAGCGTTTTAAGATGTCGTGGAGAAGACTTGTCGTTATGGCTCCGATTTTGCGAACTCGCATCATACCCGGCCGCTTCTCCGGGGCTCTACAAGTGGTTGTCCGCGAGGACGTTACCTGGCTATCGGGCTTGGATCTGGCTCAGTACCTCGAACGAGATACTGCAAGATCGATGGGCTATGGGTCATCGCTTTGCCGGCTGGCCATGGTAGAGAGTGGACACAATCAGCGGTATTTTGTCTGGACGGCTCACCACAGCGTCTATGACGGATGGAGTCTCTCCAAAATGCTTCAGACACTTTCCAGCATATACCGGTCAGAAGAGCTTCCGAGGTTCCTTCCACCGTACCCTCGATTTATTGAGCATGTGATGTCGCAGCGCCCGGCTGCTGCTGCCAAGTCATTCTGGCAAGCACAGCTGAGTGGCGAGCTGGTCCAGCGGTTTCCCATGCTGCCCAGCCGGTCATACCAGCCACAGTCGGACAGGACTATGAGCTGCCGGCTCCAAATTGGGCCAAAGCAGCATTATGTGACTCTGGCGTCTCTCCTGCGCGCTGCTTGGGCTCTCACCGTATCAGGGTACAGTGGCGGAAGAGCCTTGTTCGCCATGCCGCTATCGGGTCGGAATGCACCAGTCCAGGGCATCATGGACATTATCGCCCCGACCATTACAACGGTACCGATACAAATAAATGTAGACGAAGAACGAGACGTCAAAGGGTATCTCTCCGCCGTTCAGCAGCAGGCAATTGACATGCTGCCGTTTGAGCACACTGGCTTGCAACACATTCGACGCCTGGTTGGTCACGACATCGATCTCGGACACATATTTGCTGTGCAGTCCATGCAGGAGCGTGAAGATGGGTTTCATGGATCGATACCGGGACTTGAAGCCGAAATCAGTTCCGCGAGGGGGGGTTTTGACGAATACGCGCTCACTGTTCAATGCATCACTGGCGTGTCGGGCGAGAGAGTGGTTGATGTCGTCGCGCAGTACGACGAAAAGGTTCTCTCTGAGTCGCACATGCAGCGCATCCTGGACCGATTCGGGCACATTCTCGCGCAACTTGCCCGCGCAGAGGGAGACGATGGCGTCACCGCGAAACGCGCGCCGCGGGTGGGTGATATCGAGCTGTTGAGTCCGCATGAGATTGCTTCGCTGTGCAAGAGGAACCAAGAGATTCCGAGACGGAAGCGGCACCTCTTACACCACCTCGTGGCCCGCCAGGCAAAACAGGCGCCCGAAAGGATAGCGGTTTCTGCGTGGGACGGCGAGTATTCGCATGGCCAGCTGGACCAACTCTCTGACAGACTGGCTCAACATCTGGCAGGCTTGGGCATCGGCCCAGAATCATTGGTGCTTCACTGCTTCGACAAGACAAAACTGGCCGTTGTCGCCATGCTCGCCGTGCTCAAGGCTGGAGGCGCCATGGTGCCTGTCAAAGCTGATCCCATGGCACGCCTGCAGGCTATAGTTCTTGACACCAAAGCGACGGTGATGCTGACAACTTGGACATGTGCGTCTCAGCTGCAGGGAATGGTCGAGCACGTCTTATGCATTGACGACACTTTTCTGGCCGAGCTTCCGCCGTTCCGTAGAATACCTGCCTCTTCTCGCGTCGAGGCACACAACGCGGCATGTGTTGTGTACACGTCGGGATCTACCGGCACTCCCAAGGGAGTCGTACTGGAGCACGTTTCCTTGTCGACAGGAGTGCAGGCTGAGGCGCAGAGATTCGGCGCGACTCAAGAAACCCGGTCGCTTCAATTTGCAGCCTTCACTTTTGACATGTGTCTACACGACATCTTCGTACCGCTCGTGGTCGGCGGATGCGTCTGTCTGCCGTCTGACAAGGAGAGGATGAACGACTTGGCCGGCGCGATTCGAAGGCTCAGGGTCAACTACTTGATGATAACACCGAAAGTTCTGAATACCTTGACACCTTCAGACTGTCCTGACGTGCGAACCATCCTGGTCGGTGGCGAGGCTGTGCACGCGCAAGACTTGGCACCCTGGCTGTCCCAAGCCCAAGTGATGCACGTGTACGGTCCAGCGGAATGCTCCATCGTGTCGACCGCTGCCGATGTTGACGAGGGCGCTGAGCTGAGCCTTGGATCTGCCCTTTCTGGAAGCCTATGGCTCACGGACGCAACAAGTTACAACAAGCTCTGCCCGATTGGCAGCGTAGGGGAGTTGTTGATAGAAGGGCCTCTGCTAGCCCGAGGATACCTCAACAACCCGAAGAGCACGGCGACCGCTTTCATTGAGAATCCGGCCTGGTTGACGCAGTACAGATTGAATCCTGGCGGTACGAAGCGTCGCATGTACCGGACCGGCGACTTGGTCGTGCAGCGCGACGATGGCTCCCTCAAATATATGGGAAGGAGGGACAATCAGATTAAGGTCCGAGGACAGAGAGTCGAGACTGAGGAAGTCGAGCATCATCTCAAGCTGCAGGCGGCAGTCCAAGACGCCGTTGTTCTGTATCCTCGCCACGGACCGAGCCAATCTCGACTTGTCGGGTTGCTAACTTTGCATGAGTTTCTGTCTCACTCTGTGAAGTCGAACTCGGACATACAGACGTGTTCAGCCGATCAATTTCCCGAGGCTGTTGCTCAGGTGGAAGCCGTCGGTCAGGAACTCGACAAGGTCGTGCCCGAGTACATGGTCCCAAGTGTTTGGATTACACTTGCCCACATGCCGCGGAACAACAGTGACAAGGCCGACCGCCCAAGACTACTGGACTGGGTAGAGAGCTTGGATGCAGATAGTTTGAGGCTGATGACGACTGGCAAGCGTGACGACGCACCTGTCGGAGCAGTGAACGAGGCCGAACAACGACTGCAAGCCGCGCTGGCCGAAGTTCTCGGTCTTTCATTGGCCAAGGTCGCTTTGGACCGTTCCTTTCTCAGCATGGGCGGCGACTCCATCACGTCCATGCAGGTTGTCTCGTACTGCCGGGCCAAGTTTGGCATGTCGGTCCATGTCCGCGATGTTCTGCAGAGCAAATCCATCCGCCAACTGGCGCTTGGAGCAAAGATGACGGCGGGCGTCCGAAACAGGAGGAGGCGTTCAACCAACGGAACCACTGCGGAATTTGAGCTCTCGCCCATCCAGCAGCTGTATTTCCGGGCCTTTGCTTCTGACGGCATGCATTGCAGCAACGAAGACAGGTTCAACCAGAGTGTGTGTCTCGTTCCAAAGCAGCGGCTTGACACGCAGGAAATTGCCATGGCCGCCAAGGCCCTCGTTTCCATCCATCCCATGCTCCGTGCCAAATTCCAACAACGCGGCGGCGGCAGCTTGAAGCAAATCATCCAGGCTGAGGATGCGATCCTTTCTCCTTTCAGCTTGCATGAGGCCAAAAGCCGCACAGAGATCCAAGACGTGATGTGGTCAGCCCAGAGATGTCTGGATATCGAGCAAGGCCCAATATTTTCGGTTCACTGTATCGAGATGATGGACGACAAGGGTGGGAGCGGAAGCCAGCTTCTATTTCTCGTTGCACATCACCTGGTGGTAGACATTGTCTCTTGGCGAATCATCATTCGGGACTTGGGCGATCTGATCCGGCATGGGAAACTTGCCGTCTCTGAAGAGGCAACGACATTTCAAAACTGGCTGCAACTGCAGGCCGAGCACGCGACCGAGGTTGGCGACCCCCACCATGCCATGCCCATCCAAGTGCCGGATGCAGACTGGGATTATTGGGGTGTGACAGCCAAGGGTAACCGATACGGCGACCGCATCGACGAAAGATTTACGATCAAGAGCTGCGCGTCGGCCCTCTTCGACGGAAACAATCCCTTGCGAAGTGAGCCAGTCGAAGTGCTCATCGCGGCTCTGTTGCACTCTTTCCAACAAGTCTTTCCAGATCGAGGCGTCCCCGCCGTCTTCAACGAAGGGCACGGCCGCGAGCCATGGATGGACAGCCTCGATGTCTCCAACACGGTCGGATGGTTCACAACGATGGTGCCGATCCACGTACCAGTCGGTCCTCACGACTCGGTGGTTGACGTCTTGAAGAAGACAAAGGATTTGCGTCGGAGCATTCCCGGTCGTGGCTTTTCGTATTTCACGTCACGATTTCTCAGCGCCGACGGGAGAGAAGCCTTTGGATCGCATGATTGGCCCGAGATCATGTTTAACTTTGGCGGACGCTATCACGACGATGACGAGGAGCACTCTTCCCGCGGGAGTCTGTTTCGCGTGACCAATGAATATGACGGCGCCCATCTTTCCAGTATAGGCAGAAACGTGAGACGAATTGCCGTCTTTGAGGTCGAGGCGTCCGTGCAAAACGACGACCTGGTTCTCACACTGGGATTCAGCAAACACACGCGCCACCGCGGCCTGGTCGCTCAATGGGCCAGGGAATACCAGACAAGCCTGAGCTCGATTCTCCGCCAGTTGAGCACCTTGCCACTGACACTGACTCGGGCAGACTTTCCGCTATTAGACGTCTCCTACGATGACCTCGAACGGCTCCAAACGGAGGTGCTGCCTCGCGAGGCAGGGATCCGAGATGTTGGCCGCGTGGAGGACGTGTATCATTGCTCGCCCGCCCAGCAAAGCATGCTGACGAGCCAGGCGGGAGATGCAAGCCTGTTTCAGGTGCGGTCGATATGCGAGCTCCGCGCCGGCGGCAGTCCATCCGAGATTCGCGTCGACAGACTGCAGAGATGCTGGCAGACGATAGTTTCCCGACATGCGATTCTCCGGACCCTGTGCGTCCCCGTACCCGTCTCGGTCCCCGAACCCGTACCCGTACCCGTCACCTTTGGCGGTCGCTCGTTTACGTTCCATCAAGTCGTGCTCAAAAGTATCGAGCCGCGAATGTCTGTCATTTGGTGCGAGACGGGAAAAGACGCCCTCGAGGCCTTGGAGCAGCACCAGGAGCCCGCGTACAGGAGAGGGGAACCGCAGCACCACTTGACAGTCTGCAACACGAAGGACCAGCGGGTTTTCATACGGTTGTGCATCAATCATGCCCTTGTGGACATTTCTTCTCTTCACATGATTCTCCAGCAGCTAGCACACGCACACGGAGGAGCGCAGATGCCCGAATCCCCGGCTCCATCGTTTGGGAGCTACATGGCCTTTTTGCAGAAGCAGTCATCGGCAGCCGAGTCGTCCCTGTACTGGCGGTCTCGGCTTCGGGGCGCAAAACCGAGTCTTTTCAAGGCTCGGCCATCAGCAAGGGGAGGCATTGGTGGTGGTAGTGGTGATGGTGGGCGGACCATGGCAGACCTGAGCGCCGACATATGCGACCTACAGAGGCTGCAGGCCTTCCGCGACGAGCACGGCATCACATTTGCAAATATTCTCCAGCTGGCCTGGGCACTAGTCTTGGCCCGGTTCACCGAGTCTGACGACGCCCTCTTTGGCTACGTGGCCAACGGGAGAGACGCGCCCGTCGCCGGGGTTAATGACATTGTTGGCCCGCTCATCAACATGACCGTGTCGCACGTCCGGCTGCATGACAAGTCGCTGACGGTCGCGGAAGCAGCAGAGCAGGTTCAGAATGATTTTGTGGGCGCGCTGCCCTTTCAGAGAACACCACTCGGGGAGATGCGGCAGGCCACCGGCCTCTCGGAGGACCAGCTCCTGCAGACAGTCATGTCTGTTACGCGCGAGCCCGACTTTGGTCGTGATGCCGGCGCCTCGAACGACGACAAGCCCTCTATCCACGGCGTGTCCGTTTACAGTCCTGTTCCTTATGCAGTGAGCGTCAACGCCATCTGTGGTCGGGACACAATCAGGTTGTCCATGGGGTATTCGACGGGCTTCATGGACAGGCCGTTTGCGGAGCGCCTCTTTGAGAGCTTCCAGCGGGCGATTTATCTCATTGCATCTCACGGTGGTGTCGCGTTGCGTCATGTTGATCTCGCAGTTGCACTGGATGATTAGGGGCGGCTGGCTGACTTTTTTTTCTCACGTCATCTTTCTCACCTACCCTACCCCTTTCCTTGATCATTTCATATACTGCACTTAGAAACAATCTATAACGTTTCCTACTCTGGTTTTTTTTAATTTTTTATTTATTTTTTTCTGTTTCTTTGAGCGAGATGTGTATACAAGATATGAAAGGTGATTCCTGCTTGAGCGACACCTTTTTCTGATAGTCTTGGTTTCGCTGCTTCCGTACGCAAGCTACTACCGGGAACAATGAGCGAATCGTAAAGTGTAAAGTGCGAGGCAGGGTGCAACACGTCGTCGTACGAGGCAGCATTGGGTCTCTAAGCGAGGCGAGCTGGGACGACACGTACGCGCTGATTGCTGCTTTGCAGAGAGAGAGAGAGCGGTCGTGGTTCTGGAGAGTTTAGCAAGAATGAATGCATTTCACAACGTCTTTGCCAGTGCGGAGGATTAATTACATTGTTCCTTTCCCCCCGAGCCCACGCACAAAACACCCATCAAAAGACACGCCGCGCCCGAGACGAACTCACGTACGCATACGCCCTCGACTCGGGCGGAAAGGTGCCGTCGGCAGCCCACAGATCGACAAGATGCTGCACGGGCTCCAGGTTATCAGGCCGAAGCAAGTCCAGCGCCGTCGCCGTCAGGACCAAGTGGCCAAAACAGCTATTGAGCTCCTTCTCCAGGCCTAGATGCCAAAAGGGGTCGACAAAGTGGTGCCAGTACAAGTGGGCGTAGACGCGAAAAATCTGGCGAAAGATGATGCGGCACGTCGTTGCAAAGGGCTTGGGAAAGCCGCTCCGGATGCCTGGCCAGTCGTCGCCGTCATCGCCGAAAGCAACCAGTCGCAGAGCCGTTGGTGCCTGCGAGTGTTCCGAGTGAGAGGCAGACGGTGCCCCGGACGGGTCGGTTGGGAAGACGGCCTCGTCGTCGATTTTCCCCGAGATCCATCGCTGTGTGAGCGTCATGTACTCGCGTGCTGGGAGCTCGATGGTCTGACGGTCCTTGTTGAGCCAGGTGAACGAGTAGTTGCTGGGGAGGGTTTCATATGATTAACTCGGGGCATGCCTGTTTTTTTTTTGTAATTTTCTTCTCGTTTTTTTGGTTTTCTTCTTTCCGGGAGAGAAAGAGGGGGGCAGGGGAGGGTGACGTACGGCCCAGCAGACATCTTGGGACACGATTCCGCGCTACAGATGCTGGTCCCGTCGAGCTCCTTTTCGTGGACGACGCGGACAAAATTCCACAGGATGCGGAAGTGCTCAACGGCTACAGCGTGATCGGTCAGCCGTGCTGGGATGACATCTATGTCCCTGTCGAGTATCCCTCTTCACCTTGGTGTGCCATCCATTCTCCTTGCTCAACCGTCTTGGGTCGCGAGCTGAGCGTCATTAGGTTCCCGCGGACAATGTGTCTTGCGTGGGCTGGGTCGAGCCATAGCGGGAGCGGTCCGGTTGTTGAAGACATGGGCGCGCGGCAAGGGGAAACGACCGAGACTAGGGATGGTGATGGGAGAGAGAGGTTGAAACGAGGGCGTTGTTTTGCTCAGCAGCTGACTTTGCTGGGTCACCAAGATGGGCATGTCTGGCAAAAATAGAAGGAAAAAAAAGTGTTGGTAGGCTACTCAGTCAGTGTAGTGCCAAGTTTAAAGTTTTGAAAGCGCCGAGAAGACGTGGCAAACACGGGCGAAGCGTTTCATGAGAAAGCCCCCAGACAAGGTGCAGGTATGTATGTATTTATGTAAGTATCGTGGGCAGCTGGCACAAGCGTCCAAGGGCCGTTGGGTTGGTGCTTGCCTGCACAAGTGGCGGCACAAAGTGCACCAGACCTCTGCATGCAGCACGAATTGCATTAAACATACATACCTACCTACGTACAAAGTAGGTACCTATCTACTATGTACTAGGTATGTAGCAGCCATCACCTAGGCGGGTGGGTAAACTTGAAAAGGAGAGAAGGAAAAACTGCATGTCCTTTTCTGTAGAATTCAGGCATATCCAATATATTTGTGAATTGAATGACGCCCAAAGAGGTCATGTGAGAAGATGGAAAAAAAAAGAGAGTAGTGCATTGGTTAGAAACCATTTCATATTTTTCTGTCAAGATAGCCCACATAATTCTCGTCAAAGTCATACTGCTCACGTATACGCGCATTAAAATCACGACTGATTGAAAACCTCACCAACTGCCCTTCCCCACGCAAGAACCTCCATGTCGCTGTAACGGGAGCCGACAACAGTCAGGCCGATGGGGAGTCCGCATTCTCCCTTGAACCCGGGCACGTTGAGAGCCGGAACGTGCAGAATGGTCCACATGGTGCAGAAGATCTGGGACCGGGACGATACTCGTCAGCATCAATGATTGTGGAAGCAAACAGCATTGCGCACGCGGAGCCTGCCGCAACGTACCGCGGTTCCGGTATTCTCCAGCCCCTCGGGTGCCTCGTCCACAGCGCTCGGCGTGAGAATGACGTCGTACTGGCTGGCTATTTGGTCCCATTGGGCGCGGAGTCTGGCGATGCCGTCGTGGGCTTCCAGCACGGCCACCCGGCCAGCCGGCTCGGTCGACTCGACGAGCGTGACAATGTCTGTGTGGACTTTGGTCTTGTCTTCAAGACACTCTGGTGACTCAACTTTAGCCCTTTTGTACACTTTTGCGGTGCGGCATTCTGTGGAGTCTCTTTTCGACTTTTAATTTCAAGAAAGAAATAAGGGGGTTTGTATTCATTGTTGTTGTTGCGGGAGAGAGGAGGAAGGGGGGGGGGGGGGACGTGAAGCAGATCCGCCCAACATACTTGGCAAAAAAGCACCGCGCGCTTCCTCGTTGACGACCACGTCTCTCCACTCTTTGCACTTGTTGAATTCATCCGGAAGCTCGACATCTTGAATGACGGCGCCGGCGCCGGCGAGCAAGCCATGTGCTCGGTCCCATGCCGCCCGGGTTCCCGGCCCCGCGTCTGGCCAGATGGGCGTCTTGATGAAGGCAACTCTGGCTCCGGGAATGGATGTGCTGGCAGGCCGGTCCGACAAGAGACTCTCCGAGCCTATCCAAGCGTCCAGGCGAAACAGTCGAGAAAGGAGCTCTAAGTCGTCGACTGAGCGGGCATAGAAACCTGGTGTGTCTGCCGATACGGAGAATCGGGGTTTAAAAAAAAAAAAAAAAAAAAAAAAAGAAGAGTCAGGACACTGGGTCACGGTTGGAGAAGAGAAATGTTCTGCTCGCGGCGAGTTACCTTGAAGGCGTAGCAGCCATTGAAGGAGCCCGGCCGTACCATGCTCCCCCCGGTCTGCGTCCCGATGGAGATGGGAACCTGGTAGTCGGCCACGGCGGCGGCCGATCCCGACGAAGATCCGCCAGGGGTGTGTCTGGGATTGTTGGGATTGCTACACGGCCCGCCCTCGGTCATGGCCGCGAACTCGGTCGTGGCCGTCTTGCCGAAGATGATGGCGCCGGCAGCTCGGAGCACGCTGACGGCTGCAGAGTCGGCGGCCGCGTTCCCATCACGAGCGTGCAGACGTGAATTGTAGCGGGTGGGCATATCTATCATATTTACGCGAAAAAAATCGTTAGGGACAGATCATGACGCACAGACTTGCTCTCTCTCCCTCTCTTTTTCGTTCTTTCGCTCTTTCTTCTTTTTTTCTTTCCTTGGCATCGCTGTACCTCGGGTCAGGAAGATGTCCTTGATGCCCACTGCAACCCCATGCAAGGGACCTCTCTTTGCTGCCGGCAGCATGTCTAGCTTCCGAGCCTGTTCGATGACGGCCTTGTCGTCTAGGTAAACCCATGCTCTCACCCGGGCGTCTCGTTCCTTGACGCGGATGAGCAGCGCTTGGGCATAATCCTGTGCCGAGATGTGGTTTCGTCGGATCAGCTCGGCTGCTTGCGTAGCAGACAGCCGATGAAGGTGATCAGTCTTGTCAACGGCCATGTCTCTTTCTCTCGGACAGCCGCGATGAGCAGGTTCGCTTCCAGGTATGCGTCTCTTGGGTTGCTATGACTACGCTCTCCGCGTAAAGCTGTTCTGGAGGCTCAAGACTCGGGGCCAAGTCGGGCTTTTGGTCGAGAAGGGAGGAAGAATAAAAAAAAATAAAAAAAGAAAGAGCAGCGCCGATCAAAGGCCCGACGCTAGATGGAATGAAAAGGACAATCCTTCTATGTTGCCGGTAGTGGTGGGGTGGCGTGTCGCCGCAGAGTAATAAATCTCGGGGACGAATGGGCAGCAGAGCCGTCAAGCCCGTCAGCTAGTAGATGCAAAGCGACACTGGCATGAGACGCCAGAGACAGAGAGGTTCTCGAAAGCCGAGCGCAGCGCCATGTCGCCCGAGGGAAAGAGGTCGGCCTGGCCTGGCCTGGCCTTGAGTTCTGTTGGCCGGCAGCATCTTGCATCCAGAGGCAATGCAGGATGGATGCAGCAAGGGGAATATTCATCCGAGCGCCGGAAGGTCGAGACGCGCCACGAACCTGACAACGAGAAAGGGGAAGCAATCAGATCCCGCGCAGGATGCAACAACGCTCTCTCGGAGAAATTTTAAAATTTTCCTGCCAAAGCCCGATTTTGGCATCAAGGAGCGGCTCATCCGGTAGAGAGAGCCTGGTTCTCAACCTCGCGCATTGAAGGTCTGCAGCCGATGAGATGCGGAAAGGTGGGGGGGTTTTCTTTATGTAATTCTGAATTTATTACAAATATTCTTTTTTTTTTCCAATTCCCTTTGCCTCCATCTGATCAGTGGTGCGCAGCCCAATCGTCCACATAGCACATCACTTTTCTTTCATCATTTGCCCGGGCTGTGTCGAACTCGGAGCAAGTGTCCGTCTTGATTGGGCACATCATCTAGTGTTACCTCGGAACTTTCCAACAGCTTCGCAGCCGCAGCCCATCGCAGATGCTCGTCACTGGGCATGGCTCCATCTCAAAGTCATGGCCTCAAAGGGCGTCGCTCAACGAAGCCTCTTATCTCGATGCATCTCTCCCATGTCGAAACGATCTAGCCAGAAGCGGGCGCGGTGGACGAGTCGCATTACGCAAAATGAACCTGCATGAGGAATTCCAGCACCATCACGACCTGCATCACGACCTGCATCACGCAGTTGTGCGGGGTTGGGCTACGCTGCAAGATGGAAGCTCTTCTTGCTTTTGCAAAATCAATCACGACATCTCGCATGACGCTGAGCTCTCATGGGATTCGTGCTTTGCGAATGTAATTTCATGTGGTCAAGGTTTTTTTCTTTTTTTTTTTTTTTTGAGAAAAAAAAAAAAAAAA
>JMQE01001755.1:0-12532 GCA_000731825.1 Hypocrella siamensis | reverse complement strand
TTTTTTTTTTTTTTTTGCCCGGGGGGGGGGGGGGGCCGGCTTGCGTGCCAATGTAAATGCGTGTCTTGCTCCTTGTAGGAAACAAAAAGAGGTCCCGATCAGCAAATTTATTGATTGATGCTACCTTAGCAAATTGATTCATGCTACCTTGTGAGAACTAAAAAGTGGTGGGCGGCAGGGGGGATGCCAGATAAGGCCAGGTGGCCACTACGGCCACTCCTTTTTCCCAACGGGAATGGCCTCCTTCCGTGGCCACCTTCTGCCCTTTCCTCCTACTCCCTCCCACCAAACATGAGGGCGCCCACGCCCAAATAGAAATAGCAAAGAAGGAAAGCTTCAAGAAAGAGCTCATCATAACGAGGTATTGCCATCCATCACTCAATTGTGTCTTCCAGTCCGGCTTCCAGCGACTTCATCACACCGTCCAAATTCTGCCATCTTTCTCCCAAAAGGCCAGCCTTCAACTCATGTTCCATCTCGAGCAATGCATTAACCTCTGCCATCAGTCGAGGTGGACGTCGGTCCTTCACACGGTTAGTGATAGCCTGAAACGCGGCCAGGGAGGCATTGCAGCCATCAAGCGAGAATTGATGGGAGACTCCACGAAACACTCTGGAGAAATGATCCACGTCTTTAGCCAGGCTGCCATCATGGTTGCTCAGTTCAGGCAGGTATCTGTCCTGGTCTGGGGGGATAATGGGATGACCCGTGAATCTCCAGGCCACTTCGATAGTCATTTGTATCACCTCTTCCACTGTTCGGGTGCAAATAATTTGCTCATCTTCATATCTCCACGTCGACGGCATATCACGCAGGCCATGCTGCATATCCACCAGCTGCCGCAGATCTCTGGCCATGGCTCTGAATGCTCTGTCCACTCCTCGAACCAGAGTCTCCACGTCGGTGTGCGTGCGGACCTCTCGGGGAGATGATAGAGACTCGTAGGTGGCCAACAGTTTGGTAAACTCCATATGGGAAAAACCCCAGGAGTTTGGGTGATACTCCTTCAGAGATATAATGACTTGTTCAAACTGTTGTGACCGGGGGTCGTTTTTCCAAGCCTCATCCGGATCCGGTGCCACCTCAGATGGAAATACTTCCTTCATTTGGGCCACCAGCTGTCGCAATTCATCTGGCTGGGCAAATTGAAGTTGATTGAAACTCGCCACCTTTTCAATTCCCAATCCATCATCATCAATCACCAGGTGTTGCAATATTTCCAGTGGCACCTTTTCGCGCATCAGGAACCTCACCAGAGAGCGGTAATCAGCCTGGATCTCCTGCTGGTTTTCGTGTCGCATGAAACCATACCCGGGGACTATGAGGCCGTGTTCTCGAAGTGAGCGTGCCGTGACAAGTGGATCAGGTATCCATGCTGTTTTCTTGGGTCGAGGGGAGGTGAGGCTGTCCACTGTGTTTCCAGACTCCAACATGGCGTCCGGCCATTCTTCCTCCCGAGCTGTCTGATCTACCAGGTCGACTGCTTCCCATGGCAGGGTGGCATCTTGACGCGGTTTGGATAGTCGGCAAATTTCTGAATCCCACAGCTGGTCGGTGTGGCACTCTGACCCTGTGTTCAACGGGACGGAGTCTCTACTCAGCCCCTCCATCTGGAAGTGTTCGGTGTCGTAGGCCAATTCGTCTGGTTTCGGGCATAGCCACCCTTAAAAGAGGTAAAGGAAAGGAAGAAAGACACGAAAAAGTGACACCCCCCCTCAGTCTAGGAAGATGCGACAATTCCTCCAGACAGATGAGGCAACTAGGGAAGATGTCAGGACGAGGTTGGAGGAGAACAAAAAGAAACACTGAAAATGGGAAGAAACACTGGACAATGGGAAAACAATTTGCCAGGAACGTGCGCGCCAGCTGTCATTGCCCGCGTGATTCTTCATTGACGACCATAGGCAACCATCTCCTCGCTTTCAGAAAAAGTGAAGACTGGGTGGGAGTCTTCTTTGCCAGCTGGCAGCCAGTGCCAGCCACCAGACAAACGCCAGGGCGAGTGAATCACTGTTGGAATTTTTTTTCCCACATACCATACAGTTTTCTCTCATTTCACGAATCCGCTTCCATCTAGAAACAAACTCCATTATTTTCCATAACCTAAAAAGCGCTTTTATATTTCCAGACAGGAAAAAAAAATCTGTGAGAAAGTCGTATGAGTGCTCTGGTTTTCAACTTGATTATGCTTGCTAACGCCTTTCGAAACGCAGAATATCTCCACACAATGACAGGAAGACGTGGACGCCCTCGTGGACGCCCTCGTGGACGCCCTTCACGGGCCACCAAGGAGGAGGCCGACAAGAAAATGCACGCCACAAGTAAGGCGTCAAAGGAGGTTATCCAAGTGGATCCAAGCATGGATCGGGAGGTTATCAAAGCCATACAAAAGTTTGTCGAAGATTTCCCGACTGATAAGATCTTCCCAGCCATGGAGATCCAGGGAGAGAGGAACCAGCTAATTAAGCATGCGATGAGCGAAACCGAGACTGCCATCCATCCCGCGGTCCCAAAGGTATTCTTTGGAGAAGATTGGACTCGAGCCGACGGAGAGACGAGTCCAGATGAGGTGGGACGAGGAAAAGGCTGAATGGGCCCTCAAGAAGAGTAATCGAGCGCAACACATGAAGCTATGGAAGCTCTGCCTGCACTATTGGCAATGCACACCTTGGGACATCATCGGATTCCCAAACAAGCTCCAGTTTGAGCTTTCCGCCAGGCGCATTCCAGACCCAGATGATGGTGAAGGGGACGACGACGAAGAGCGAGGACCAGAGATGAACCACACCTGGTCTGCATCTTTTGTCAACCATCTCTGTCGTCTGGTCTGTCATCCCATGTGGTGGTTTTGTGGCATCAGTGACAGGTCCACAAAGATGAGCTCATGGCTGGCCGTGGCCATCCAGTACGCTGTCATCCTGCGTACCAATGATCAGAGGCCGTGGGGGATCAGCCACCAGGGCTTATGCAGACATTTCTTTTCTGCATTCGACGACATCTCTCGTCAACGTGGCCCTCGTCCTGTTGCAGAGATCCACCAAAGGGTGCTCCGACGGTGCAGGTCGAGTGGCCAGTCCGTGCCCGTCATCTCTGAGGTCTTTCTGGCCCTCGAAAGGGCCGTTCGAGTGCCGTCCGAGCCGCTTGAGACGGACGGCACCATGGGAGATGCAGCCGAAACGCTTTACGTGTCGTCTCTGGACCTGAGTACGCTTGTCAAGGTTTTGGACAGCATGCGTCCAGACCACACCATGGTCAGTCCGTTCCTATCAGCGGAACTGACTTTTCAGTGCGTACTGTCCTCCAAAGGTGGTTCCGGGACTCCTTACACGGAAACGCTTGATGCCTACCATGAACTTGGCATCAGAGAAGAGTTCCGTCGCCAGGCCAAGGCAGCCGCACAGCCTACTCTGCCGGCTGCTTATGAGCCGAGCGGAGCAGGCGATGCGAGAGGATCGGATAGTTCGAGTGAATCGGATGCTCTGGCCGGGCTTTCCGCGACCGCTCGGGGCAAGAGGCCTATCCGAAGTCGCCCTCGTCGTGTCATTGAGAGCGACGAGGACGAGGACGGCGATGACGTCGAAGATACAATCCGCGTCAATGCATTGCCTCGCCCGCCCCAGTCGGCCGGTCGCGCGGCCGCGCAGGAGATTCCAGAGTCTCCTTTGTTCGTCCCGTCGAGCCAACAAGAGACGAATGATGGCGGAGAAAATGGCTGCCTCATTGATTCTCCATCTCCATCCGAAGGGGTGGCGCAAGATAGCTTGGATCTTGCTCCTATCCAAGATGACGGTGGAGTCACCGATGCTACAGGTGACGAGATGCAGGTGGATGAGACGGCCTCATCTCTGGCCGGTCCGGTACCCACCGAGGAATTGGTCGAACGTGGCGAGCCGGGCCCTTCATCAGCACGGCCTGGCGAGGGAGGCGACCAGCGGACGCTTCCAGAGACGGGAGGTGTCAGGCCCGGAAACATCGAGCAGACGCGGCAGCCGCTGCCTCGGCCAAGGGGGATGTTCGCGCGACGAAGTCGCCCGTTCTTTATTCGGAGACCCAGAGCAGCGAGACGAGACGCGTGATGTGTCGAGTTGATATTCCTTTGTAATGAGCAGGATGGAAAAGTGGTAGACGGGTTGCTTGTGGGTTCCCGACCGGGATGATGGAGAAAATGGGGCTGTCCCTGGGCAGGGTCGAGCGGGCCACTCTGATCATGTATAGAGGCCCTTTGTGCCTGGATTGAGTTCTTCTTTGCTATTAATGCTCCTTTGCCAGCAAGGTCAAGAAGAATCCCAACTTGCCAAGCAGTTTATCAGGGAGCCGGATCATCACAGGCATAACCATGGAGAGTCCTCAGGCCGGTCGATTTTAGGATGGTCACTATAATGCTCGTCACCGTGGTTAGCTTCTTGACTTGTGAATGTGGATTGCTGAGAGAAGTGTTGAGGGAAGTGGGGGAAACTCGAGATACTACAAGGGTGGCATCTTGTCAGCTTGTTCCTTCACAATGTGTTTCGCAGAAATCACATAGATTGCACAATAAGTTGCCATGATCCCAAAACGTTGTGTTTCTCTGGTCCAAGTACAGAAAAGACCAAGACGAAAGACAAAGGACATTAAAAACCTGAAAAGACCAAGACAAAAGACAAAGGATATAAAAGAAATCCTGAAAAAAATCTGGAATAGCCACCCAGATCTGGAAAAGTCACCCTGGACAGAGCCGCCAAAAACTCAGACACATAATAAAAAAACGCAGTCAATACGGTGTAGCGTGCTCCTGGTCGTCGATGGCCATGTCGTTGACCGCCTGGGCCGCTTGCTCCTCAGCCCCTTCGGCCATGGCGATATCCTCTGGCCGCTCCATTGCCCACTAGATGCCCTCACCTTCAGCATTCAGGTAGAAGCTTGGGTCGCCCATGTAATCCATCAGAGGCGAGACGTGCCGGTCGGGGTCTGCTCGCCAGAGATCCACGGGCTCGTCATAAACACGACCCGCAGCTCCGCGCAGCGCCCAGAAATATTGCTTGACTTCTCGGACATCATGATGTAGGCCGCGAGTGATCCTGTCTCTTGGGATTGGCAGTGGACTGCTTCGGACGCCGTTACAGCAGGCGATGCGAGAGGATCGGATACTATTGATGCCAGCGGATACTATTGATGCCAGCGGATACTATTGATGCCAGCGGATACTATTGATGCTAGCGGATACTGTTGATACTAGCGGATACTATTGATGCTAGCGGATACTGTTGATGCCAGCGGACACTATTGATGCCAGCGGATACTGTTGATGCTGGTGACGCTGATAAATATAATACTGGTATTTTTCAGCGAAGGCACGGGCCCGAGGTGGTTGCAGAGGAGCAATCCACCACCATCACAGAGCAGAAGCCTGTTCATGTATCGGACAGCTCAGTGGCCGCCTCTGTCAAGTCTCACAGTTACTACCCGCGAAGGAGGTAAGCCAGCAACGAGCAACCACACCAGCACCAAGGCATCCAGTTGCCAAGACATGGTCACTTCACACGTAAGTGTGAGTCCAGGTCTGGACATGGCCCTTTTGAGAAGTTCCGGCCATTCGGGAAACGCAGCCAAAGGGGGCTTGCGTTTTCGCCTATTGATGGCCACTTCAATTGTGTCGAGCAGCGACATGGGCCAGACACGGCGAAGTGGACAAAGCTCGATCGTATGGTGATCACGCCCGTTGCAAAATGGCCAGCCATGGACAAAGCCATCCTCTGATGGATAGACACAGTCAATAATGCCATAACCATGCCTACTTAACTCTGCGTTTGCCTTAGGTTTCCTCACTTTTTAATCCGCTCAGACCCAAAAGTGAATCGGTGACTCTTTGGCAGCTTCAGAATAGTGGACGGGCCGTTGACGGGCAGACTACAGTGGTATGGCGTTCCAACATGGAACTGGATGCAAAATGTCCAAGTCTATTCTGAACACTAGCGATGCCAAATCTGCAACTAACCCCGAAGAAAAAAACATTTCCACCCCCCTCCTATCCCTAAAAAAACCAACCCATACAACGCATCACGCATCTTAACTGGATTCTCTATGTCTCCGAATAAAAAACGGACGACCTCGTCTCGCGAACATGCCCCTCGGACGAGAAAGGGACTGTGGAGGCCTTGTCTGCTGCTGCTGCTCTGTGATGGTGGTATCCGCATCCACCGTGGGCTGTGGTTCAGTTGAAGGCTCCTCGGTCCACCATGGGGTGCTACGCCCGTTGAACCCCGGAAGCGATGCCGGATCGGTATCAGGACTCGTGGGCATCTGGAGGCTCGTGTTCTCCTCGGCCTCCTTCAATGTCTCCACCCAATCAGGAAACGCTGCCAGAGGCGGCCGGCGTGCTCGCTTCTCGATGGCCACCTCAAGAACCTTTTCGCGCGTGGTCGGCCAGTTCGGGCACTCCTCCCGTGTGCAGTGCCCAGTCAAGTTGCAAAAAGGACAGCCGGCAACGGAGCCATTCTCCCCGGGATGGACACAAGTGCTGATGTTGTGCCCACCCTTCCCGCAATGGCCACAAGTACTGGCATGACCGTAACTGCCGCCGCCGGGGCCCTGGCGGGCTGGCGGTCGGCGGCGGCGCAACTGTCTCCTATTCCTCCTCCTCGACGGCGCCTGCTGCGTCGGCTCGGGTCGTCGCGAGTTCCAATCACGGGGTTCCCGCGGCGGCTCAAAGCGACGAGCCCCTGTCGACGCGAATGTCCCGAATACCCCAAATGTCCCAAATGCTTGCCCACGATCCATTTCCAACCCCATGGGGATGCGCGTCTCGTGGGGATAGGCATAGATACTCCACAGGGTGTCTTCATCCCTCCCTTCCACCCGAAACATGTTGTTCATCACGCCAGTGGCATTGCGCTGGGTGGTATGCATAGTCCACCCTTCTCTCTCAGGGATGGCCAAACCCCCCTGGGAACGACGATCATTGTTGTTGTTGCTGCCGCTGCTGCTGCCGCTGTTGTTGTTGTTGTCTGCCATCTTGATGATGACGACAGAACAAAAATGATGATGATGATGATGATGATGATGGTGGTGGTGGTGATGGTGATGGGGGAGAAAAAGGCAAGGGAAAAGAGAAAGAGAAAGAGAAAGAGAAAGAGAAAGAGAAAGAGAAAGAGAAAGAGAAAGAGAAAGAGAAAGGGAAAGGGAAAGGGAAAGGGAAAGGGAAAGGGAAAGGGAAAGGGAAAGGCAAGTGCGAGAGGGCCGGGCAACCCACCTAGGGCTGTGGATTTTTTCGTAAATTCTCGCAGCTGTCTGGCACTTGTCCGTGATGCAGTGTCCGACTTGCCAACTGCCAATGCCAGTCTAGCACTTAGTCAGGACCAGACAATTCTGTAGGAATCCTCTGTTGGTGTTGTTGATTGTTTCTCAGGGCTTTAGGGACCACCATGTCGAGCTGTCATTGCGGCTTCTTCTTATACCACTTTACCTCCATCTAAGTGATTTGAAAGTTAACTTAGAGCAGGAGAAGCCTAAAACTATAATGCCATTACTGTGGGATGCTATTAATATGGGACGAACTTTAAGATAATCCAAAGTGGTAATGGTCCCACAAGCCATCAACAACACTCGTAGATACAAAGATAAGGCACTGTGATTCCTTTTAGTTCACTCTACCATCTCTGTAAAGTATTCCATATATGGGGCGATATTAATTTCAAATATTGCCTTCCATAGCAGGACAAGAACATAGTAATATGTATATTTTATCTAGCTTATGTGGTTCTATTATATAGGGGATAGATTTATTAGGTATCTAGTCCTTTATTGTTTATCTTTCACTTTAAACTCTACGCTAAAAGTTAGTAAAACCTTATTATTTCTATTATATTGCCAATGAATCTTTGCATATGTGGGCGTCTTTCGTGTTATTGCTGTTTATGTTTCTATGAACGCTGCTCTCCCGGCTGGCGACACGGCTTGATCGGCGGCATGTGAGCTGTAAATCTTCTTATCAATCAAGCCAGTCAGCAGCGGTTCGTCTAACTAGCATCTTGAGAAGCGTGCGGCCAAGGTTTGGCCCGTCTTTTGTCCAAAATTCCGCCAGAACCTAATATTTAGTAGTCGTAACTTGTAATGTTCCTTCATTGCCGTGTTGATCCTTTGCTTCTGTGATGGTGCAGCGTATGAAGCCATGGTGAACCTAGTTACGCGTGCCATCACGCATGCCCTCGACCCAACTCATTGTACCAAGCAGACGTGGACAGGCAGAAAATTTCGTGACCAACGAGAACTTGGCGGGCAACAGACCTCGCTGAGAAGTTGGCTTCAACCAGGCATGTCTTGACGTTTTGATCGATAAGCGGCCCTCAAAGCAAGCTTTTGTGCGGTGGCAGGGATATAGAGCAGGCCAGAGAAAGAGTAATTTTTGTCCCAGAAGACATTTTCATGGTACATCCGTTTACGTATATATGAGCCATCTCAGCCACATCGGAGCTTGTGACCGGCCTGAACAGAAGACGGTCTTTCAATTATCCCAACCCTATCATAATGGATACTAATTCATCGGGATGGCAAGAGATGATGCAAGCCCGTCTTTTAGCATCCACAAGCAAATCCATCCGACGTCCCACATTGTAGTCAAACGCCTCCTCACACTAAGACGCATCCTTTGCGATGTAATGTATAAAAAGCTTGGCAGGATTCCGCCTCTGCCGAGCCCGAATACGCTCACGAGGCAAGACTACACATTTCTGAAATTCCGACCTGCCCCCAGGTATGTTTTGGGGATTGTGCAAGTACTCGCGCTTGGAGAGCGCAGCAAGAATCACAGTATCATTCGACGTGCCAGGCGTGCCAAACGCGTGAAAGAGATACTCATCCTCGCTACCCATTCCGGTTACGCAATACTTTGATTCCACCATGTCACCCACCTTAAAGTCGTCGTTCACACGCCATATGGAAATAGTGTGGAACATCCAAGCCGCCACCATGGCGTCTTGGATCAATGTCCAGTTCTTTTCCTTTAAGACGAGCTTTTGTGTGGTGGCTGGAATATGCAGCAGATGTTCAAGGTCAGAGATGACACTCGATACGGTCGCGGCGATTCTGAAGTCTATGATGACAGTGCCACAGCCAAGCATTGCCGGCTGGCTCACCGTCTCACGTCTGTGTGTAAAGGATCCGCCCGTCCGCCGATATGCGCACTGCCACGCCGCCAATGCCACCCAGATGTCCCCCTGAAGCATCAGATGCTGAGGAACATCGATGTGAGGGTAGATCTTGTGGCAAAATAATGTCATGTCATTCGCAGCTTCTGCCGGATTGGGAAATCGCTTCTCAGTCATCTGCTTTCCAAGCACGGAGATAACAGCCATCCTGATGATTGCCCTCTTTGAGTCGAGGCTCGGGCTGAAGGCTAAAGCCTGACATACCCTGCCCTTTGTGGCTTTGGCCGTGGCCGAAAGCGATCTGGGCCGGCAGGAGAACCCAGTCAATCAGATCATGCGTGTTTGATTGCATCTTTTTGACTTAGCGGCTTCACATTTGGTCAGAATCGGAGAGAAAGGACTTACTTTGACGTTTGTTGAACCTGAAGTGCGATAAGTTCAAGGTGGTGCACTGAAATGACCAGTATTCGATGCCTTCTTTTTCTGTGAAATGCAACGGGAACGGCAATGATCATGTGGAGCTGTGAAAAAAAAAAAAATAGATGGCTTCCAGTCTCGCCCGCGTGACCTGTGCGGCGGTGGCAGCTGGCAGGCACTGTCAGGAGTGACCAGCCACCAGACAAACGCGAGGAGCCTGTGAATCGAGCTCATGCCTTTCCCGTCCCCAATTCAAGAAAACTATCTGCATACAAGAACTTGACACACATTTTCACATATCCACAAGCAACAAGACAACAAAAGTAAGCCGTCGAATGATTGCGCATATGAAACTTACTGAATTCCAACGACACAGAACATCTCCTCACAATGACGGGAAGACGTGGACGCCCTTCGCGAGCCTCCAAGGACGAGGCGGATAACAGGATTCACGCGACGAGCAAAGCGGGTAAAGGAGGGGTTCCCCGGCCGGCTGAAAATGATGCAACGGCGGGACGAAACCCTGCCCAAACATCGGTCAAGATGACCAGAGCCTTGCGGGATTTCTATGATAGTCTACAATCAGACTGTATAGAACCTGCTAAGAAGGAACATAAAGAAAGGATCAGATTGTTTACGGCCGAGATGAAGGCAAGCGGGGCCAGCTTCCACCCAGCGGTTTCCCGACCTGGTCCTGACCAAGACTGGACCTAAGCCGATGAAGATGGGGTTCGGTAAAGATGGTCCTCGCAAAGGGATGAATGGATCATCTTGGACAGCATGGCGACCCCTTACCTGACGCTCTGGAAGCTGTGCCTGCAGGTACGAAACTGCACGCCTTGGGATATTGTGGGATTCTCCAACAAGCTTGAGTTTGAGATCACCGCCGTGGGAAACCAAGGAAAGGGTCATGTGGATATCAACCATATGTGGTCCGCGTCTTTCCTTTGGGATCTCTCTCATCTCGTCTGCCACCCGGTATGGGGGGACTGCTGTCCCAATGATGGCGAGAGCGTGGCGCCGTGGATGGGCCTGGCCATCCAGTACGCCGTCGTTCTGCGGACGAATGACCAGCGTCCTTGGGGCAGGATCAGAGGGGTAGGATTCATCGACAGGTTTTTCGAGGACTTCACCCTAATCAGGCAAAGAGTTGGCCCTCGCCCCATCAACGAGATTCACGAAAAGGTCGTACAGGACATCACTTCTGAGCCTTCCATCCTGCTCAACATTTCCAAAGTGTTTTCGGCCCTCGAAAAGATCGTCCAGGTGCCGCCAGAGGCCCTCGAGACTGAGAGTCCGGATACACTGGCCGACACGTTCTTCGTGACGACGTGGGACCTGGTGGCTCTGAAGAAGGCTCTGGACAGCTTGGTGGACACTGGTTCCCGTATCATCAAATACCTGCCAGTCGAGTGCTACTACCAGACCGCATCGGCGTCGCAGGCCAATCAAGGTCTTCCACATAAACAGCAGCTGAATGACTATCACAAGGCTGCTATCAAGGAGGAGTTCCGGCGACAAGCCAAGGAGGCTAGGCGGCGCAGGGCCCCAGTCCGTGCCGAGCCGATTGGAGCAGATGGTGTTCGAGGTTCGGAGGGCTCAACAGATGCAGGCCATTTGATCCAGGGAATGTCTGCCAAGGCGCGAGGCAAGCAGCCCATGAGATTCATGCCATCTGTCACTGACAGTGACGATGATGAAGACGAGGAAGACGGGCCGAGTGGAGGGTCCGGTGGCGGCGACGAAGACGAAAATGACGAAGACGAAAACTACGAAGACAAAGACGACGAAGACAAAGACGACGAAGACTTTGGGCAAATCGTGCTTAACCCTCCATCCGTACGGGGCGGTGGCGGCGGCGACGACGACGACGACGACGACGACGACAACTACGTTGACAGCCAGCGGGTGTGATGATGAGGCCGTTCTTAAAAATATAAAAATATCTTTGCCTGATTAAAAGCCTTCAATTAAATATTTTAAATTATTTAAAAAGTTTATTTATTTAAAAAAATAATTTGTCCTTTTATGGGTATTTTTCGTGTGCCTAAAAGCCCGCACACAATACGTACCATCCAAGTCCCCACACCACGCTTTGTGATTCCCATTCAGACTGTAACGCTGCGCTGCTCTGAACTGCCAGCTGGCCGCGGGGTAATCGACATGACAAGTTCGGCTGCAGGGTATTTGCAGAACGCGCGATATTGCCTGGCTTCCCATTTATGACATCCTACCTAGGTAGATTTCGAGGAGCGGCCTTCACACAGGTCAAAGCTGGTGCTGTCAAGAGGAAAAAAACAATTTTGCAGTGCTCAGCAGAAAAAAAGATTCTTGCAAAGACTACGAAGCTCTCCGCTGGCTAGAGCGTAAATGCAGGTCGGTGGGTGGGCGACGAGCCCAAGATGTCTGTCGAGCTCGCGGCCTAGAAGCACGGACTGCTTTGTGCGGACGCAAAGAATCACCATTTCAGGAGGCAGACATCAGGTCAAAACCGCAACTTTCAGAACCGAAAGCAGCCAGGTCCTGTACGGGGGGGAAAGGGGAAGGGGGGGGGACGACATCAGTGTGACAACCCAACCGATGGAGAACCTTGTCGCGTCACTATCGGTCGCTTCATCCAAATGCCTGCAGCAAGTGATGGACGAAGCAACCACTTCGAATCAGATTGCGAACAGTACAGAGGCGGTTCAGCTCGAAGGAGACTCCGGCGCAAATACTCGGTGCGCGAATATCCTGAGCCAAACGCTGCTGCACGTGGCTGTGATCTAGGAGAGCATGCCAAAGACGTGACCGATTACTGCAGATGACGTTGAGATCGACATCCCCCACAAGGACGACAGCACGACCATTATCCGCACCATTTGTCGAGATGACCTGTCTCAGAGCTCTTGTGCAGCGACTAGGACGAGTTTAAAAGCAGAGAGACAGAGCGAGAGAGAGAGAGAGAGAGAGAGAGAGAGAGAGAGAGAGAGAGAGAGAGAGAGAGAGAGAGA